>OZ020310.1:21310571-21440724 GCA_963971305.1 Arcuatula senhousia | reverse complement strand
ATAGCATTTGGTCAACCTGCGGAAACAAATAAAAAAGTCACTTTTTTTGTCCCTTTAGGGCCCCTAATTAGGGTTAAAGTTAGTATAAAACACACAGTTAGGGTTAGGGGTTAGCATATAAAGATACATTTAGGGTTAGGGTTAATACAAAATTATACATTTAGGGTTATAGTCGATGTAAACACAAAATAAATGGAAGGGGTTAGTACAAAAAAATACATTTATGATAAGGGTTAGTACAAAAACGTATAATTAGAGTAAAGGTTAGTGTAAAACATATAAATAGGGTAAGGGTTTGTATAAAGCACAAAATAAACGACTGTCTGTACCATACTCAGGCGTTATGCAACTGATGATTAAAAATAATAACCGAAAAGTACTGTCAAAAAGACTGTTGGCATTTGTCATGGTTGTGACAGCAGTTTCTCTCGACTGCATTAAACATATTTTATTTACTTATGTTCAACAATGACTGACCCAACTTTTGTTTAGTTGTGTCAGTCGTCTCATAACTAATTCAACTTAATTTAAGTTGGTTCAGTCCTTTTACATTTGTTCAAACTTAATATGCGTTGGGTAAAACATTTGACAACTGATTCAACTTATGTTGGGTTGGGACAGTCCTTAATCAGTTATTCCAACCTAATATGCGTTGGGTCAAACGCCTTACAACTGATTCAACTTAAATTGCGTTGGGTTAGTCCTTTTACAACTATTAAAACTTTGTCTGAGTTTGGTCAGTCATTATACACCTATTACAACTATTTTGCGTTTGATCAGTAATTTTAGACACATTAAAACTTTTATAAAAATTTAGTTAGTCATTTAACTACTATTTCAACTTGAAGTATGTTAATCACATTATGAGGGGGGTATAGATGTTTTAAGCGCTCTTATGCGTACAATTTTTCGATTTTAAAATTTAAATAAAATTTGAAACAAGAGTTAAGACTTAAGTACGTCTCGCCTGTCGCAACATCGGAATACCTTAAGGGACCAGTCAAAATTTTTCGAGGCATGGGACCGGAGCAGATGAAATTCTGACATGAAAAAATCTCATGGTCCCATGATTAATTGTATAGTTTAAAATTTTATTCCCATACATTTCAATAGAGAAAAAAGTACATGCCCCATGCAAATTGAATATATGACCAAAAACGTAAAAATACTAAAATGTATATGTAAACTATTGTATTATATTGTTGATGTTGTTAATTGTTCTTGATATGCAATTATTTTTTTCTGTTACTGAATTAAATAAATTTGAAAACTAAATTAAATCGTGTTGGAGGAAAAAAAGTATATGTCCCATGCCTTTCAATTTGAAAAAAAACTTATGGTCCCACTCCTTTGAACGTTAAAAAAGTACTTGTCCCACTATCATTTGCCCCGGTCCCATGTTTTTATAAATTTTGACCGGTCCCTAAACACAATCAAATCTACTATTGGGCATATTCATACCAAGTTTTATCAATCTAGGACTTACAGTTCTTGATAAAGAGATGTGCTCGCAAAACCTTAACATTGCTATTATATGTATTGAAAATTATCAAAGTCACTAAACCAGAAAATCAAGGTAAAGGTAAAAAGATGGGGATATAACTGTGCAAAGCTACTTCTGGGACATATGCATACCACGTCTCATCATCCGCGGATTATACGATTATAGTTCTTGAGATATGGAAGTGTTCACAAAACCTTAACATTGCTATTATATGTATTGAAAATTGTCAAAGTAAATCAACCGGGAAATCAAAGTCAAGGTCAAAAGATGGGGGTGCAACTGTGCTAAGCTACTACTAAGGCATATGCATTAACCTAGGAGTTAATAGTTTTTGAGATATAAAGGTGCTTGCAAATTCTTAATATTGCTATTAAATGTATTGAAAATTGCCAAAGCCTTCAACTAGAAAATCAATGCAGCCTTTAATAGAGTTTCCACCACCATTTAACAAGGAATTATTTTTTTTTCAAAAATCGACCAAAATAAGTTACAGTTACAAAAATATCATCCCTTTCGGTCCCTAATTAGGGTATCTCCTACTTGTTTGTCCCTTTTAGCCCCGTACAACAGTTAGGGGAGAAGAGTGTCACAAAATTAATCCTCAATTTATTAAATTTACTACTTGACAAGGATTAATTCGCAAAAATACAAATTGAAATCGGACAATCAATCCCATATATACATCTTTTATAATGGTAAGGAACATCATTGTCAAATTTCATGGCGTTCGGATAGCTAGAAGCTAGACCTAAAGTCATTGTAAGAACACTAAAGTTAACAGACAACGCAGACGACGACGAGAACGACAGCATATTCCACGATAGGTCCGCAATTTTTTTTTCGGTAGTATAGAAATGACTAGAAATTGAGATATACATCAAAAATGCAATAGTTAGTTTTTAAATATGAAAAACCTTGTGCAACTTGTTTGCCTCAACCAGGACTATATTGTTCGCAGGTGTGTTGTAACAAGAACGGCTTAATCATTCGGCCCACCTGAGTTCAGTTTTGTTATCAGTCTACGCAGTGGTTCATGTCTTGTAGGTTTTTAGTCCTTGTATCCTTCTTTGTGCTGTTCCGGGCCCAGCCTGGCATGGGTCTCCTGTTTTTATGTAGATTGATCTTAACTAACGGAACATTTTTTGGCCCACATTTTTCATTGACGAAAAGTTGATGCGTAAAATGTACACTTGAGTTCAACTGGCAACATCTTAAAAACATTACGATTTTGCGCAAAATTAAACGAACTAGCTCCAATGTTTGTTTTATTTCATGTTAACTGGTTGCAGAGAGGCTCGGCAATATTATTTTGAAATGGTTTGGGTTTGTATTAAACGTATAGGGAATTTTTTTATCTATGCGTATTTTTTTAAAAGAATATATGTCTTTGGCTAATATGTACTTTCAAACTGATATCACTGAAAACCATGCAAAATAATTCCATTTCCTAGCTCGTCAGATTCGTCGCTTACTTGAAGAAGCCACTGAGAAGCTGGTAGGTCTTTCACCGCACGATTTCTCATTCCTCCGACGTCTAATACTTTATTACGTTTACCTTTTTTACATCACCGTGTTTCCCAGGAACAAGTTTTTCAATAATCCGTAAAATCGATTTATTTTTCCATAAAAATAGATTTAAAAACGTACAACTATTGTTTTTTTTCTGAAAATTTATCAATATTAAGCAGAAGAATTCTTTTGAAAACTGTTATTCTGTGCATGCTTTCGCTGACTTCTTCTTAAAACTTTATTATAAACAAAATTTAGTTCTCTGATTTAGTTCGCTAATAAAGAAATGAATGCGTGTCCAAAAACGCTAATTCCAATACATGAATATAATCATAGAACTGTATATAAATAAAATAATAATATAATATACAGGGCTATGTTATAATACTGTTTAATATAACAAATAAAGGCTTTATTGTATAAAGAGTCAAAATTAAAATGTTTTACAATGAAGTAAAGAAAATAATTTGCGCCCTTATATGCATTTAAGTACCGGAATACACAGCACGTAGATTTTGGTAGGTACAATAAACATGTCAAACACTGTTGCCGGTACATCCCACTGCTATGTCCAGTCATGCATGGGAAGTCAAAATAGCTAGAATCAACAAACAATAAACGAGACTAATATAGGGACAATATAAAACTATGGATACGGCGTGGTCAGGAAATATCTGAAACAATTAAATAAAAAACAAACAATTATCATCGAAAAGTTGTTTCAAAATATGTTAGTTACCATGAATAAATATATGAATTATTTATTTATTTATTTATTTATTTTAACGTAACTTAAATTATTGTTTTTCAATCAGTCATAGGTCTGTATATAATTACTATATATTTAGTACGAATTTTTATGATCTGTTTTGAAACGTGCATGAAAAACATACGTGTCAGAAAAATCTTTTATTTTATCTTAGGCATTTTGCATATTACATTCATACAAGTTGAAGCGAACGTACGTGTGCTTATATTTTTTGTCTCCCTTTTTAGTTTTGATCAATTAATTACTTATTTCATGAATTATGAATTTATAAAATTTGAATATGATTTACTTTAAAATTTATATTATTTCCTCGTATGATACATGTAAGAAACATTTAAATATTTTTGTATATAGATTTATTTTTGCAACCCAATACACTCCTTGGAGTGGACTTGGGTGTGCTTATATTTTTTGTCTCCCTTTTTATTTTTGAACAATCAATAATTGTTCTTATGCTTTACAGATTCATTAGGAGTTATAAAACTTACTTTGAAAAGTAATTGTTTTCTTGTATAAGAGTAAAATTTTAAATGATTTTGTATATAAAGTTTTTTTTTGCAATTTAATAAACACGTTGACACCTTAAACATTTCATGATGTTTCTGGATAGTCTTTATGGCCGATCCAGTCATTAGCAATACACATCCTTATTGGAATGTTATCAATTGTGAGAAAGGTCAGATGTACTTTAACTTTTCAAACATGCTATCTGTGTTCTTCATGGGCTGTGTATCAATATAGTCTAATTATAAACTTTCCTAATATCCTCCACTTGTTAAAAATGATACTTTCTTTGTGTTGGTGTCTTCAGGTTGCAAGCGATAAAGCATAGCTGGTAATACCAAATATTGTTGAAAAATTCATGTGACGAATATTTCAAGCATAATAACTCTTTTACCCCCAGAAACAGTCTCTGCGTAATTTGTGGCGTGTCTTTCATTTCACATGGATGTGACCGACCGTGTATTGCCTTTGTTCTTTTGTAATTAATGCTACTAAATTTTATGCGTTTTCATCAAAATAACAATTAATTTAAACAACATTATGTCATCCATTAGTATTTTTTCGTTATTAAATGAAAAAATAAGATGTTAGCTCTGTGGAAGCCCCAGTCGTCTGTCCCTCGGAGAATCCATTTGTACCAATAACAGATTTGAGAGGTAACAATTTCGCTACATGTTTTACAGTTAGACATGCGCCAGTTTGCTGAACTAATTTGTGCCAATTTACCCGAACATTTACATATAAATATGAAGGATAGGATATTATGTAGTTCGAAAAAGAATTTTGTAAGGAATCCCCTCTTTCAAAATAAATTATTATTTAATAAAACAAATTTAAACTTTAATAAAGGCTATAACAACACAGTGAGAAAAAAATCATGAAAGTTTGTAAATACCCCCCCCCCCCCCCCCCGAAAAAAAGTGTGGTGCAAATGATACACTGGCGCAAATAATTTGTTACGAAAAAGGACGTCAGAGTGGCGTAAACCAATATTTATCCTCTTAGAACATGATACATTCAAATTCGAATTCTATTCATATTCATACTTAATCCATTAATGATCGATTTGAAAAGAAGTAATTGGATCGTGGGAACAATTTTTTAGATTTATTTTAAAGTTCAGTTGTTAAATAGTATAAAATTTACGTTTTATCATATAGACCTGTATTTTTGGTAACAGAGTTTTTGCAACTACCAATAAATATTTCTAATTGGTCCCAATATCAATCAAATTCTTGAATGGAAATTTGTTCTTACTTCCAGGATTCGACATTAATTTTCTGATTTTTTTATTATAATTGACATTTTTTTTTGCTTTTTCTGCGTTGCTATGATAAGCCTTTCAAATACATTTGATTGTACTTACTTTAAAGAAATTTCAGGAATTTCAAGTTGTATAATTTAGAAAAACAAGAAAGTGGAATAAAGACTTTCAAACTTTTGAAAATTGAAAGTCTTTTTATCGTATGTTTTTAATTTGAAAAGAATTGGCGTGCAAGTAATTTTTAAGCATTTATCAGCAACACAATGTATTTCATATTTTTTTATGAAATACATTCAATGATGCGTAACTTTGTTTATTGACTTCGAAATTCGTCGATATCCATGATACCTGTTTATTGTCAACCAGCTTCGATCGGTAAATTCGGGGCACATCAAAGGTTTTTTTAATGCACTAGAGAAAGAACTCAAAAACAATTTAGATCTTTTGAAATAACTTATTTTTAACATTCCGAGACCAGGTCATCAGTGCACAAAGGAGTCCTGTGTGGTATTTAGACGTACCGCCGCCACCCTCCCGGGTGGTTTTCTCAAGCAATGATGTGTTCTGCACAGAAACATCAACAACCTAGCTGCTTCCGTTTCTGACCTGTGAAATTTGAAATCTTGTATAGAAGGTTAGGAGATAATGAAAATTGATATTATGCTTACATTTTTACGTGCAGATAAAGATAAAACGATACAATTTTAATAACATCCCGCTTTTATGTATTAAGTGACATCACTAATATTTTACAAACAGGAAGTAGATGAGCAGCGTGTATAAAGTTGTTACATACAAGCACAATATGGCACATGTACTATAAAAATTGATGAAATATAATGCATCATTTATCTGTTTTCTACAACATTTTAATACGAAGTATGTAGCTCAGAAAAATAAAAAGTGTGAACATAAGTTCCGTTCGTCTGTTACACCATAAGTGACCATCTGTAACAGATTATGTACATGTTTAAAACTTTTATGACATTTCACAGGTTTGAAATGTTAAGAGTGATGGGTTTTTTTCAGAATTGTAAACTATTTCAAGTACAGGTATGCCAATTAACCTCCTTCGAAGACAGATATACATATACAAGATAATAAAGTCGTTCGCAATAAAAATCCTGTCGGGACAACCATCAATATAAATCAAGAAATCTTCACAGCAGTTTTTATACAATTTGTTAACTTATCAAAGCGTCTAACTACTCTGTGAGTAAATAAACCGGGCTTTCTTCACTCACACTATATGCTAGAAATAAGGTCACTGTGACCTATCTTTTATGCACGAACGACTTCGTTAAGTTCTTTGTAAAGGTCTATAACTTGGATACTTGATGTTGGAAGTCGATGATATTTCACCACTAGATGTGTCTTTGGTAGGTTGACACCACCGACTAGAAATTAAGACACTATGACCTATATATTACGCATGAATGACTTAGATAAAGTTCTTGGTTCAGGTCCATATCTCGGATACTAGATGTTGGGGGTCAATGATATTTCACCACCAAATGGGTCTTGGGTAGGGCTACACCACCCACTAGAAATTAGGTCACTGTGACCTATATTTTATGCATGACTGACTTTGGTTAAGTTCTTGGTTAAGGTTTATAACATGGATACAACATGTTGAGGGTCAATGATATTTCACCACTAGATGTGTCTTGGGTAACATGACACCACCCACTAGAAATAAGGTCACTGCGACCTATATTTTACGTATGAATGACTTAGATTAAATCGATCTTTGTTAAGGTCCATTCCCCAATACTATATGTAAGGGATCAATGATATTTTACTACTAGATGAATCTTGGGAACACGGCATCACCCACCAGAAATTAGGTCACTGTGGCATATATTTTACGCAAGAACGCTTTTAATCTATTTCTCTGTAAAGGTCCATATCCCAGGTAATACATATGATAATAATATTCCAAGAACGGGAGGGACATCCTGTGGCTCATCTACACATTTTCTAATACAATGTATATGGCTGAAATCTTTCTTAATCCTGCTGCTAAAATATCTTTAAAGGATAATACCGACCCCCCCCTTTTTGAAGTTAAATGGTTGGTTCCTTAATGCTCTTTAATAAATGCTCTCACTGTTTAAATCTCGGGGGAAATGAAAGGAGGTCGCATTTCTTTAAATTTGAACATGATGATGCAGATTATTTTCTAGTGTAAATTTCTACTACATTTGTATGACTATTTTAATAAACTAAAATGACAAAAAAAGATAAATTGTTGGAATTAGCTACGTGTACACGGCTGTGTTAACTGAAAAAGTCACCAGGCTTCCTCGTGTGAAATAGTGAAACCTTTGGTTCACACGGAAAACTAAATTCGGATCACAGTGACTGTCGCGAAACCAAAAACGTGTAACACACAGTATTTTTTACAAACACAAGTGAGAAAAAAGAAATAGTATATATGTGTTTTTTTTATAGAATAAAAACCTTAATACCCTGTAAACCTGAGTCTTCTTTAATCTTACAGAATTAGTCTAACATTTTTCTTTTTAAACAACCGGGAAAACGTAGCCAGCCGTTTATAAAATGACAGGATTAGAAATCCCCCCTTCCCCGTAAAAAACAAATTGACGCTCTCTATTAATAAGACTTACTAAACACATTTTAAGTTGAGATTGTTGTAAAATGGCTTTCTAAACTTTTATAAAGTTTGAATGCGTAAAGAATTACTGACAAAACGCAAAATAGTTGCATTAGGTGAACAATGACTGATCCAACTCAGACAAAGTTTTAATAGTTGTAAAAGGACTAACCCAACACACTTTAAGTTGAATCAGTTGTAAGGCGTTTGACCCAACTCATATTAGGTTGGAATAACTGATTAAGGACTGCCCCAACCCAACATAAGTTGAATCAGTTGTCAAATGTTTTACCCAACGCATATTAAGTTTGAACAAATGTAAAAGGGCTGAACCAACTTAAATTAAGTTGAATTAGTTATGAGACGACTGACACAACTAAAAATGAGTTGGGTCAGTCATTGTTGAACATAAGTAAATAAAATATGTTTAATGCAGTCGAAAGAAACTGCTGTCACAACCCTGACAAATGCCAACAGTCTTTTTGACAGTACTTTTCGGTTATTATTTTAAATTATCAGTTGCATAACGCCTGACTATGGTACAGACAGTCGTTTATTTTGCCAGTAGTGTTTGTAGAGAGATCGGAGGCATAAAATTGGATTATAAACGTACATGTAACTGTAGCTACAAAATGTTTAATGCTTATCATGAATAATTGCTGACTAATCTGCTTTAAATTTACAACTCACTTTTTATATCCCGCCACACGAAGTGGCAGGGTATTATGTTATACCCTCAGTTTTTTCGGTGTCTGTCCGTCCCCCGAAGGTTTCCGACCAATAACTTGAAAACGCGTCATGGGATTCAAATGATATTTTGAACAGCTATTGAGTACAATAAAATACAGGTCAAGTTTAATTTCCAGCATGATCCGATAAACAGTTTTCGAGATAAGCCACTTTGAAATCAAATTTTATGAACTTTTGATATTATAATGTGGCGGGGTATCATTTGCACACATTTCACAGATTTTTATATCAGACACCGATTTCTTCGTGACCGACTTTTGGAGCAGGGCTATAAAAAATACGTCTCATACGATCCCTAAAAAAATCTCTCTTCGTTATCAGCCACTAGATGAAAGTTCAAAATTGAGTTAAAAGATATGGTAGTTAATTGTTTTAATTAGTGTTTGACTGGTCTGCTGTACGGAGATGATCATCTAAATTTCCGTATTGTGTCTCACAACTATGTTGTGTTCTATGGTAATTACCGGATACTAAAATCGCAATGGAAGAGGGAGGTTTGGCGCCTTAAAACCTGGTTTAACCCACCATTTCGTTTGAAATGCCTGAACCAAGTCAGGACCATTGCGATCCACCAATTCTCCGGTATGACTGATTCGTTTTTGTCATTTTCTCTGGACTGTGAGATTGATTTTCAAGTTCGGTATTTTTAGTTAATTATTGCTCCACTCCCAAGCAGCACGATTTGGGCTATATCCGGGAGATGAACATGAAATGATTTCCTCCACTTCTTCATCATTTCATGTTCATTGTATCACCAATTTCATGTTCATCTCCCGGATATAGCCGAAATCGCGCTGCTTGGGAGTAAAACAATAACTAACTAATGTATCAACAGTATCCATGCTTTCACCTTTGGTATATCGTCGCTTCTGCATTGGATGATATTCGTCAAGATTCTGTCCAAGTTGACCCCAGCCAGTCAAATCTCTGTTCGAGATTCTACCGAGAAAAGGGACGACTTGGGATTTCTTATCCTTACATCATAAGAGGAATCTGCACCATTTGCTACCGAGGAGTCACTTCCATCTTGAAAAGTTCCAGTCAAGCGCCGATTGGTGTGGCCTGGCTGGGCTTGACTTGATGGACACGCAGAGGTTCAGGACCACAGACCTTGGCAGTCGCCAATTTTTGTTTCCTGGACCAATACCCAAATGCAAGCCAGTGCTCAGACATGAGGAGAACACCTGAATTTGTGTTCAGCCTCGGGATACACCTAAGGATTATTCACACTTGTCCAGTAGGCAATTGGATGGATACGCCAACCAACTAAACGATCAACAAGGGGGGAGTGTGGGCAGGATTCAACGGACTCCTCTCACATCAGGAGGCAAATTAAAAGCTTAGAGGCCCAACTAAAGATGGGGCATTCGAGTGTCACAAATCCGAATGGGAAATGACGAACAAGAACAACAGAACAAAAGTTTTATTTTGAAATAAATAAAATTGTTTGAATTGTGTGTCAGACCCAACATTTTGAAAAGAGCATAATAATGTCGTGGATACTGGTTAAATTTTAATACACAATCGAACAAACACAAACTAACATTCTTTCTTGCAAAGTTTTTAAAAGTGAAAGTGCTTACACAGAAACAGAGTCCCTTCTTTAATGCTAAGATGGTAGCCTTCGTCGATAAAATGAACCCCAACCGTTGCTTCACAACCGCCATGGTAGCAATTCAATTTCCTAAAGAAAAGGCGCTTCTAGAAAAAAAAATGTCAAGCTCTCGTTTGTAAGTCGTCGGCCATTTTGAAATCTTTGAAAAGTGCATGCATACTTTTAAGACCCACTCTATCACCATACAAAATTTCATAAAGAACCATTGAGTAGTTTTGAGAAATCATGCAAACACGTTCATGTCCGGAGTAAAAACAATATATTTCCCAAATATAGTGTTTGATAATAATAGTAATAAGAAACAGAGTAAAAACAATATATCTCCCAAACATAGTTTCAGTTATAGAACACACATCATGACTTTTGACATGAGTTTATGAGTCCCACACATCAGTATAGGAGTTCTATAATATAAAGTATCACAAACACACCATGATAGTCTCACATGTCAGGATGAATGTTCTATAGAATTAAGTCTTGTAAGCTGATGACAACAGTCTCACATGCCAGGCTGAACAGTCTTGAAGTTATAATTTTTTCTCATATGAACGTTTTAAAGAAGTTTGACATTTTGAGTTAAATAACTTAGCAACTATACATGTGTATATGTAGTAGTATGATCCAACTTGATATGTAGATGCATATGTTATTGTAAACAAGCATCTAGATTAGATTGCAACCTACATTTATTTGTTGTTGCTTTAATGGCAATAAATTTAGAATACCTCAATAATGTATTTTTTTACAGAAGAACAATCCCTACAAGATCAGTATCCAGAGATTCAAGACATAAATATTTTGAAAGCTTCAGACATTGAGTGAGTGAGTTGGTGTTATACGCCCGTGCAACGCTATGTAGGTTATTTACAGGCGATGAACATGAAAAGGGTGATAAAATGAACATGAAATAATGATAATAAATGATATATGGGGTTGGGGTGGGACACAAATGAATAACCACAGGAAAAAGGGGAGAGGTGGGTAGGGTGCAAAATTTGGTGCACTACTTGCGGTCCACAAAGGAGTCTTTTACGTGCATGAAGCATGGCACTCTCCAAACACGTTGGCCCACTATGGTCGGCGGTCAGGGTTTCAGTATTATAGACCTGACAACCCCCGCGGACGAGGGCCACCCTATTCAGCCACCCAGGGTACACACTTGGTCGCTCTGTGGGCAATACAATTTACACTTGGAGATTTGTATTTTGCCGGCAATTCTAATATTCAGTAGCTACAATAATGTAGCTACTTTGACATCTTTGATTGTCCGCCTATAAATTAAAGATGTCAAAGGAGCTACATTATTGTAGCTAAATGATATACTGAACCTACTTGGGGTTATTAATTCTTACAGTGATTCTTGCAAAGGGGTTCCGAACGTCGGTTGCTACTTCCGGACATATATGTCCGTTATTGTGAAAATAGGTAAACTAGTTGAAATATATCGATTTCAGGAGCAAAACAGGTGAAAGGATGGTGATATTTTAAAAATTTAGCTATACATATGCAAAATTCACTACAGGAGATGGCAGGGAAAAGGTGTTAAATGGTGAAAATAGAAATTTGAAAATTGGCAGTAACAAACTTGATTCATCTCTTTCCGCCTTATTTACACTCTAATCCCAATTTTTTCGACTTTCACACATATATTCAGCCTAAACAATTATAGATACGTGCACCTGTGTTGAAATGTGTACCCTTTATTATGGCAGGATGTTATGACACAGAAATCAGTTCTTCGTTATGGTTTCCATATATTGTTTCTGGTCCATGAAGAAACATGTTTTAGGCTTCGGTTGGTGCATCAACAAAATTTATCTGAATAGTGTTTCTGCCAGTTTCTTCTACAGATTTTCAACAAAACATCAATAAATAGAATAGAATATACCATTAGGGCGACATTATTTCAGACGTGTATTCTTTTGTTCAATTGGTCAATCTTCAATTGTTCCACTCTCAAGGAAACCCAACTCGCATCCATTCAATTAGTAAGTTAGTTAGTTATTGCTTTACTCCCAAGCAGCCCGGGGCCCGGGTGGCGAATAGGCCCGCAGCAGAGCCTAGCTTGTCGTAAGAGGCGACTAAGGGTCTTGGGATTCTGACGTCGGGTCAGTGCTCAGCCCACAGAGCGACCAAGTGTGTACCCTAGGTGGCTGAATAGGGTAGCCCTCGTCCGCGGGGGTTGTCAGGTCTATAATACGGAAACCCTGACCGCCGACCATAGTGGGCCAACGTGTGTGGAGAGTGCCACGCTTCATGCACGTAAAAGACCCCTTTGTGGACCGCCCAGTAGTGCACCACATAGGCTAATAAATGTTCTATATAGCGTTGCACGGGCGTAAAACACCAACTCACTCCCAAGCAGCACGATTTCGGCTATATCCGGGAGATGAACATGGAAGTGGTGAAACAATGAACATAAAATGTTGATGAAGTGGAGGAAATGGGGACACAAGGCCAATCGGGTAGGAGAGTTTTGACTGCCGCTGGAAAAGGAGTGATGGGTAGGGACGTGAAATTTAGCCTCCTGCATGGGGATCCTACGGGTCCTACTCTTACCGAGACCTGCAGCAGGGTTCTTGAACGTGCGAGGAACGAGACATTTTTCCCAACACGGCGCACCACTATGGTTTGCGGTCAAAACTTGCCACCTATTTTTCAAATGAGAAATTCCGTCATCATCCGACAGAGAATCCTCACCGGAACCGTATGTTCCCTCTTTAGATTTTAGATGTTTTCCCTCCCAAAGCCTGCAGAACTAGAAGCCATCGCTTAAAGACACCAGTCAGTGGTTTCGTCAAAGGAAGTGGCGTTTGGCTGTCTCTAGGTTTGGGGACATAATAAAAATGACACAGCATCGTAACAAAGTAAAACTTTGTTAAAGTTTATATGAGAATTGCAAATATACCAGTCGTGCACTTCCACCTCTCTCCTTTTCCAGCGGTTCGTTAAAATTTACCGTTCCTATGTTTCCCACCCCAACCCTATTTTACATTTATCATCATTTCATGTTCATTGTATCATCCTTTTTATGTTCATCGCCTGTAAATAACCTATATAGCGTTGCACGGGCGTAAAACACCAACTCACTCAGTCACTCACCGTTTTCCTGTAGTTCTTCATTTGTTTCCCATCCCCTCCCCCATATTTCATTAATCATCATTATGTCATGTTTTAAAAGCTTGTCGTCGCCTTGAATGCTATCATCTCTGGATATGTTTTCTAGCCCCAAAATGTCGTCGTTAGCATTATTCTGAAAAGTATCATAAGGAACTGTGTTAATTTGTTACGAGGTCGTTCATAACCGCCTCAATCAACATTTATCATAATTTTAGAAGTTTCCATTCTTTAGAAAATGGTCCTGGTGTTTTAACATGATGAAAATAAATTCATTTAAATGTCTAAAATAAAATTCACCTTCCATGTCAAAGTAAGATACTTTTATAAAACTTATTCTGTTCACAGTCATTTTTGATTTGCACATACTAGGATTGCCATTTTAAGATATTCATGGTCAAGCACTTTTTGTGTAGATTTTTTGGTTGATACGTTGTGATTGCCAGATTGTGTTTGCTATCTTTTGCCTAGGCATGATCAATATAACTGATTTCAATCCATAATTTACTGGGTCTTTGAACAGCTTCCACGTCAGTGTGAAAAATCTTTATTATCAAGTGCTATAGCTGCACATTTTCAGACAAACACATGCTTTCTAATATAAAGTTAAAATTTGCAAGCACAAAGTGGCTATTAAGGTGTCCTTTAGCCTGTTGGTTTTTTTTTAACGGTAATTTTCTGTATGTGTGCATGCTGTTGATAATTTTATGTCAAATTATGTCACCGTTTAGAAGTGGTATCGCCACATCGTCAAAATTGACAAAATTTGGCAAATTCAGCGTTACAAATACCGAAACGCGGGAATAAACGGTTAATTTGCATATGCTCTCTTCTACCCGATTGGCCTTGTGCCCCTATTCTACACTTTATCATCATTTCATGTTCATTGTATCACCATTTTCATGTTCATCTCCCGGATATAGCCGAAATCGTGCTGCTTGGCAGTAAAGCAATAACTAACTAACTAACCAAACAAAAAAGCGACTCTGTTTATGTCCATATAAAGAACAATCTGACAGAAGGGGGACAGAACGCTGTCCAAGATTTAAGTCCATGGATTTTTAACACACTTGTAGACTGGTCATTAGACTTTGAGAAGTTCGTTTGTTCACAGCCATTATCAGGTAAACATACCAACTTTTGGATGTTCCATTTGGCTTTAAATTAAAATCAGACTTTTTCGACTTTAGTTTACGCTTCCTGTTTGGGATGACAGCGGGAGCATCACATTCCTTCATTTTTTTCTAAATCAAAACAACAATAACATTATTTTAATTAAGTCTTTGCCCAACAATAACGTTTTTTTTTTTGCTTTCTTGCATGTATTCTATACCACAATAGGTCCAATATACATGTATTTATATTGCTGACAAGGTGATAAGAGAGGATTTTCAGCAAATTTCTAAGTTCAAAGGGTCATACCTACCACAAAAATTTGAGGATAAGAATTTCCTGATAATATGCACTAAATATGGTTCCCTTCCTTCATACCAAGTCTCGTTGAAATCGGTTCAGTAGTTTCAGGGGAGTTGCGCTGACAAACTTTGTGACGGACAGACAGGACGAAACCAATATGTCTCCACACCTCAAAGACTAAGACAAGTATGTGTATAGGACTACCAATACCCATATGACAATTTCTTTGTTATACAACGTTAGCATTTTCTTAAATTTGGTTAAAAAATTCCAGACATTTTGTAAAGTGCCTTAATATTTTCAGGCATTTTATATAATGCCGATAGGACTTAGTCATTCTATAAAATGCCTAGAATTAAATTTTACAAAATGTCTGATTTAAGAAAATGACAAAATATACATTTGTAGGTTGCATTTACACTTCAATTATTGTTTTCCATATAACATTGTACATCAGTATATCCCCTGTGATGGTTCCGGGTGGCGAATAGGCCCACAGAAGCGCTAAGCTTGTCGGTAAAAGTCCACTAAAGAGCGCTTATAAACCTGGCATCGGGTCAGGCCGCTTTTGCCCAAAAAGCGACCAGGATTTGTGCCACATCTGCTCCTTCGTCGAAAATTTGTAAAGTAAGTCATCAAATTTCCTTTATACATTTGAAATCATATATTTTTTTTCTGAAATTGCTACTGTTTGATTACTCCTGTGATTAAGTCTTTTCTTTAATTTCAGATTTGGACATATCTTGCATATTACAAATCCTGAGGATTTAGAAATATTGCAAGATGAGTTGGTAGAGTTTCAAACCATGCCAGTTAAAAAATCAAGGAAATATTTGGAAAGAAGCCACTGTAAAAGATGGCAATACTACATTTATCATGGGTATACCTTTCGGCTCTGAAGTGTAGCATCACTGAACATCTAAGATTTCAGCATCTGAGTCGTGTTGCAAAATTTGTATTAACACTTCCTAATCCAAATGCTGAGGAACAAAGGGTCTTCTCATTCATTAAACGTAGCAAAACCGATTTTAGGGATTCCTTGGGACTGGACAGTATCCTTTCGAAATGGCAATTCCAGAGCCCTGTCACAAATATGAATCTCCGAAGGAAGTAATACAACAATCAAAGACAGCAACATCAACTTATAACAAAGAACCCTCGAACAAATAAAACTGCAAAGTGTCAATATATATATATAATATTTGGATTTATGTATTTTAACATTGTTTAAATTGTGGATTTCATATGTTTGGGTTATAGTTTAAGTCTAAGTCCAATTGGAAACAAACTTAATATAGTTCTTTATTTGCTAATAAGTCAAAAACGGTGACAGATTTTAAAATTCTGATGGAAACGAGTGATCTGCACCTCAAGGAGGAATATTTCCGATTAAAAAGGGACATAGAACGTGGTCTTCAAACACGTGATTAACAAGAACGAGACTACTTTCATTTTACACAGCCGCAAGGTCAATATATAGGAGATCATACAGCGAGTAAAAAATAATAATCAGACTTGTTTTTTCCAACTAGAAAAGTGAGGAAATAAACTTTATTTAACGCCTGTATATAGTAAACCACATAAACATTAGCTCTTTAACCCGGGAGCTAGTAAAGTTATTCACACAATTCAAGACCATCGGAAAGGGGGGCTCCGTTCCCCGCTTTGCAAAAAAAAATAATGACAAACTCTTTAAAAATGCACCAAAACTCAGCAAAATGAGTCTTATTTAAGGACCGCCTAATACCGTACTAAAGTGATTCTTTATAATAGTCCCATGCGGGGCCCGGGTGGCTCGCAGCCTAGCTTGTCGTAAAAGGCGACTAAGGGTCTTGAGATTCTGACGTCGGGTCGGTGCCCAGCCCACAGAGCAACCAAGTGTGTACCCTAGGTGGCTGAATAGGGTGGCCCTCGTCCGCGGGGGTTGTCAGGCCTATAATACGGAAACCCTGATCACCGACCATAGTGGGCCAACGTGTGTGGAGAGTGCCACGCTTCACTTCATGCACGTAAAGACCCCTTTCTTGAATGAAGAGGAATTATATTTAAACAAGTTATTTTCCGCCCCTACCCACCTCTCCCCTTTTCCTGTGGTTCTTCAAAATTTACCGGTCCTTTGTGTCCCACCCCACCCCATATTTCATTTATCATCATCATTTCATTTTCATTTTATCACCCTTTTCATGTTCATCGCCTGTAAATAACCTATATAGCGTTGCACGGGCGTAAAACACCAACTCACTCACTCACACCCAGTTATATCAAGGCGAAATATTTTATTTATGTATAAATATTACTGCCTTTAGTATAATAAACCCTCACATTTTTTATGGTGTAAATCACTTAGGTGAGGATCCTAACCAGATATTTTACATTTCTTTAACAGCATCTGGCTATGGATCATCAAAATATAACATCTATGCAAGAAGACATTTTGGTGGGAGATGGAAACATGATAATCGCCAACAGATAAAGTTGCTTTCTTACATGTAGATATTACATGTAAAATGTACCTCATACGTCTACATTAATTTAAAGAAGAACTCCTTATTTCATAAATAATAGCTAAATATGCAAGCTTTTCCCTTGATTTTTAAAAGGAATCTGCTCATGCAAGCAAACTAGGAAGTGTTATTCGTTATTCCAAAATGACATCAAGTTAAAATGATATCACAATATGACAAAATAGAGGATTGCATTGGACTAGTCCGAGATTGCTCTGACGTCCTCGGCATTGTTCCAGCAAGCTGGTGCCGTCCTTCCATATCAAAAACATGGGATTTAGCACAACAGTTTAGTTGTGCACTTCCGAGATAAATTAAGTAACTTTATCAACATTGTTGCATATATATTTTGGTCTCAAATGAATCATTTGGTTATTAAGAATAAAAAATACAACATATTTAAAAAAAATATCTTGAATAAGTAAAATAATCTTAAATTTGTACATTATTTTGCTGATCTTGTACTTGATGAAATAGATAAAGTTCAAGATCAGCTCTTAAATTTTTCTTTTTTTATTGGACTGATTATTATGACTGATGTAAGAGTTATTTGAACATTTAGAAAGCATTCGTTAAAATCCCGTGTTTTTGATATGGAAGGAGCTCTGACGTCCCACGGCACCAGCTTGCTGAAAAAATTCCTGGTGTGTAGTAATAAATAGACGACCAGTCACTAATGTTTATTTTGGGTAACCATATACCGCATCGCTAAAAACAGGATAAATGGTAAGTGGAAAATAATATACAAGTTTGACAAGCTGATATTTTTTACCAGCTCTATTCATTTTCATTCTGGTGTTATTTACCTGTTCTTCTACGCCATATCAGACAATGTAAGTCTTTGGAGTCCTAATAAATTGAAAAATATGAAAATCCTACATGATAAAATAGAGTAGCTCTATTTCCTTATTTCAACTTATGTATTTTGGGGGAAATTATATAATCAATCGGTTTGATTAATGTAGTCTAAACGTTAGTACTACTTTACATAAAGTGATAAGGAAATACTTACCTGTATTGAGGTGCTTTTTGTCTTTAATTTAAGCCCGATACTAGTTTAAAACACCCAAATGAAACCTTAATATTGCCCAAAACATATAACCTACCCATCTTTTTGATAATTGCGGTAGTTGGTACCCCAAAAGCTTGAAAAAAAGGAAAGACTATATCCAATTTATAAATGGTAATAACTTTTTTATTTCACAATTCGCTTGCATCAGATGGTGTTTCCACCTAATTCTTTGACAATGATAACTTAAAACATCTAAATAAGTATAGAGACAATAAACTGAGTGAAGTCTCCAATGGTTTTCTAAAAAGGGTACCCCTAGTTCTCAATTGATAATACGTCATTTGCGTGGTGGATTCCGACGAGACAAGTCGCAAAAGGTATGCTCTTACAAAATTTGTTCTGGATAAATCATTTTTGGTCAATCTTTGAACTTTTTTCTGTAAATGAAAAATACTTTACTAAACTTATATCTAAGGTCTTTGTTTAAAGATGCTTTTAATGTAAAAATTACCAAATTAAACTTGAGAGAAAAAATTGACACTTCAGTTTTTAATTAAAGAAGTGTCAAAATTATTACATTTTTCCGGTCATATTGTTTAGTGTGGTATTTGTGTATCTGTACTATGTGTATTTTGTTCTGAAACTAACATCATTCCATGATGCCAAAACATGTACATTTTAGCAATTTTGTTTAAGTTCGTGAATATTCTGTTGATTTAGAAACTGATCTAGTGTCTATTGAAGTACCACGACAAATTCAACAACAACGACGAGAAACAAACAGAATATTAAATCGTTTATTCATCTTCACATTCGTTTTTGTACTGCTGTGTTTCTTAGGATTTGTAACATTAGTGTGTGTCATCTATTTATTAGATTAAGTTCTAATGAAAGTGCTTTTTCAGTTTAGTAAAAAATTCCATTACGAATCATTTTTGGATGATATCAGTGGAAGAGGAATCTTTAAAAAAGACAACGAATATTTACGGATATACTCTGAAGACGAATATATTATAAATCTTATAAGACAGTTACTGTTACTTTACAAGTTTGTGGATGTTTTTATTGTCAACATTATAGATTGATACAATTTCTTTTAGAACATGGATCGAAGAGGAAGGTTAGATAGAAGGAGGAAAAGAAACACTACGAGAAAGGTAAGAAAATTTTAACTTTTGATTGATATTGATGATAGGCAATTTTATCATATGATACACATTATTCTGCTACAATTAGCAATTATTCCTACAAAAAAGGTGCCATTTTCCCGCATAGAAGGTATCAAATACCGCTATAAAGTTACCAAATACCGCTACAGAGTTACCAAAATAGCGCGACAATGTTATAAAATACCACAATACAAAGTAACCAAATACCGTATCTTGTTTGCGGTAATTTGCATCTTATAGCGGTAAAATGATACTTTATGCTGCGGTAGTTGGTATCTGTTTTGCAATAAGTTGTTTTGTCACGGATTTACCGTATAAAAGTAACTAAATACCACCCAAAAGTTACAAAATACCGCCCAAAAGTTACTAAATACCGCCCAAAAGTTACCAAATACCGCCAAAAAGTTACCAAATACCGCCAAAAAGTAACCAAATACCGCCCAAAAGTAACCAAATACCGCCAAAAAGTAACCAAATACCGCCCAAAAGTTACCAAATATCACAACAAAGTTACAAAATACCGCAACAAAATAATCAAATATTGCGGTACTCTATACCTGTTTTTGCGGTAATTTGTGTCTTTTTGAGGTACTTTGGTACTTTAACCCTAACTGCCTCGGAACATCATTTCTATGATATTTTATCTTATAATTTCAGGTTAGAGATGATTCAAGTGGGTCTTCAGACGCAATACCACCCTCTCCCCCATCAAAGAAAGGGAAGCAGTTACGTGTTAAGATGATGTTTAACACCAAAAAAAGAAAACAACATGTGATCAGCTCGGATTCAGAAGTTGAAAATCCGTTCGTTGACTCTGATGATTTGTTCAATTCTGATTTTGAAGGAGATGTAGATCGTTTTGCACCCACTCAACCCCAATCAACAAGCACACCCAATCCGTCTCCTTCCAGATCCCCAAGACAGGCGCTGAGTGAAAAGAAGAGAAAATGCTCACCTTTGCCATCAACATCCAGAAATAAAAATGTCTCTAAGCCATCAACCTCTAAAAGCAGAAGCACCTCACCGATGCCATCAACATCTAGAGCAAAGGATTTTTCACCTAAGCCATCAACCTCGAAGATCAGAAGAACCTCACCGATGCCATCAACATCTAGAGCAAAGGATTTTTCACCTAAGCCATCAACCTCTAAAAGCAGAAGCACCTCACCGATGCCATCCACATCTAGAGCAAAGGATTTTTCACCTAAGCCATCAACCTCGAAGATCAGAAGAACCTCACCGAAAAAAAGGGAAAGGAAATATCATAAGTGCTTGTACTGTGGAAGAAAGGTGCAAAACATTTGGCGACACAATAAGAATGTGCATAAGATCACAGAAACAGAGAAACAAAAAATGCCGAGGACGTCAGAGCAAACTCGGACTAGCATTGGACGTGATTATGATAGAAGACACCTAAAAAGAAATTCTACTTCCAGGCTAGAGAGAAAAAAATGTATACTGGGGCAGAAAATTTGAATAACAGGATCACTTTTTTCTTCCAGGAGAAGAAAATATAATAAAAAGCTTCGCCGAGCGCAGCATGATACGACCGCAACATGTTGAACCCTGTACATTTTAGGCCCAATATGGATAGTCTATTGCTCTGGACACATGCAGCCCATGTTGGACTGACAAAGGTTTTTGACACATGCTTCTCTGGTGGACTTTCGACCCAGGAGGTAAAAATATAAATTTTTGTATTCAATTTTGTATTCTACTCTTGCAAAAAAAATGTCAAAATCGGACAAGAATTAAAAAAAAATTCAATTTCGGCCCCTTTTGGCCCCTTATTATGTAACAGGTGAAAAAGGGGTGGGGTTGCAAAAATAATTTCTCAAATTTTGATTCACTAGTTGACAAAAATAAACTTGCAAAAAAAAATTTCAAAAACAAACCAGAAATAAAAACGTTTTGATTACGGCCCCTTTTGGCCCCTCATTACAATACAAGTGAAAAAGGGGATTGTCACAAAAATTAATTCTCAAATTTGGATTCACTACCTGACAAGAATAAACTTGCAAAAAAAAATGTTAAAATCGGACCACAAATAAAAAAGTTTCGATTTTGGCCCCATTTGGCCCCTAATTATGTAATAGGGGAAAAAGGGGGGGTCACAAAAATTAATTCTTAATTGTGAAAATGAGCTGAACATTTAAGCAAGCAACAGCTTTCTCTACCTGCTATAGTTTTCATTTCATAGGCCAAAAACATGAAAAAACATTATTTTAGGGGCTGTAGCCCCTATAAGGGGTCATCTGACAACTTCGACCCTATGGATTTTTTTGTAGAGCTAAATGAGCTGAACAATTAAGCAAGCAACGGCTTTTTGCTATCTGCAATAATTTTCATACTATAGGGCAAAACCATGAACAAATGCTATTTTTCACCTTTAAGGGGCCGTAACCCCTATAAGGGGTCTTCTGACAACTTCGACCAAATGGAGACTTTTGTAGAACTTTTGATCCTGAAGCAGTAGGGTGGCATCAGATTTCATCTATCTCTTATACTTTTTGAATTACAAGCCAAAAACAGTAGTCGGACCCCCCTGGTCTATTTTTAGCCACGGCGGCCATGTTTTTTTACGAAATCAGAAATTGAAACATTACAATAGTGCAGGACACCCTAATGATCAATCATACCAAGTTTCATTGAATTCTGTTCAGTAGTTTCAGAGGAGAAGATTTTGAAAAAGTTATTGTAAGAACAAACAAAAAAGTTACAATTTTGGCCCCTTTTGGCCCTTAATTTCCAAACGAAAAAAGGGGGGACTTCCAAAATCAATCCCATCCATCCTTTAATGGTAAGAAATATCATTGTCAAATTTCATTGCATTTGGATAACTAGAACTAAAGTTATCATGTATACACTAAAGTTAACAGACGACGACAACGACAACGACAACGACGACGACGACGACGACGACAGCATCATACCATTATACGTCCGCAAATTTTTTGCGGTCGTATAAAAATATCTGATGGTATTGGTCTCTTCATGGTGTTACCAGATTTGGACTACAAGAATTCCCAACTAAAGGTGCAACTCAGTTATTTGAATTGATTCACATCAGTGATCATAACTATTTCAGCACTAATCACATCAGAATAATTCATTTCATAATGTAGATTACCCATAAATTCATTTACATTTCAAAATATGAATTGAGTACAGGAAAACTAGTGATAAATGAAAATTAAAATAATAATTATGCATACATGCATGTAAATTATTCAATTGTTTTTAGAACAAATTCATTGCTTTTTGGTTTTTGTTGTGGATCATTTATTTATAAATTACGCTTGCATTTTGGTAACCTTGGTAACTAATCATGTTTCGTTTAGTGTGATGTTTTCCCGTGTTTAACAACGTGCTAATTTCATGACGACAGTATATTTGTGTAGTTACATTAATGCTGGTGCATTATGAATGCTTCCCAAAGTTTATAATATTGGAAGTAAAAAATGCAGCTCCACTGCGTCATTTCATGAATCACGTGAATCACCAGAACTAACGCAGTGCAGCCTGCATTAGCACGTTGTTAAACACGGGAAAACATCATGCTAAACGAAACATGATTAGTTACCAATATGGCTTTAAAATATCTGGGAATAGAGAGGGAAATATACACATGTACGTCATGTACATGTACGTGCGAGTGTAGCGTGCACCGATGAACCTACGGACATTTTTTACGTGTTTTGTTTATTTTTTTTCACTGTTGCAGAATTCGGTCTACAATGATGCACAACATGTAATAATGATGGTGTGAGTCTAGTGTCATGACCAAAAAAAAAAGGGCAGACATGGCTGTATCTGTACATTGTGTATAACTGAGTCACCATTACCTGAAGAGTGGCTGTTGTCATTACTAAAAGGATGTGGAGATGTTGTTTTCTTGTCGGACTCCTCCGGAAGTGTAGGATTAACAGACTGGCAACATTTATGATGGTGAAATGCATCAGATTCCTGAAATATGCCAGCACATTCGCTGCATTGCAGTAAAACTGCCGCCATTTTTGATCGTCAAACCCAAACCTCAAACCATCCCCGGACGTGGTTCGAACGGTTTTCGAAACCAGTTTCGGTTTGCGGATAACAAACGGCAAACCGGTTTCGGTTCCAAACCAGTTTTAAACCGGTTCTCATCAACAAATGTAAAGTTTATTAAACTAAAACTGGTTATGCACTAACAAATACACCTTAAGTTTTAGTTATGCATGTACACCTTACTCAAGCTGTATGATTGATCTTATATATATTATGTATTAAATTAATAAAATGTATGATTTTATATTTTCTTTTTTTTAATTACAGAATGATGACATGCTACGATGTAGCTACAATATTGTAGCTCCTTTGACATCTTTGATTGGGCGGAGCAACGCCGAAAGCGAAATCACACCGGGCGCAAATCAATCCATTAGACGTCAAATTTGGTATTAAAATATCACCTTTTGTATTTCTATGACAAATTCAGTTTAAATTTTCCGACATTTAGCACAATCTGAAGATTTTCGTGAAAATATCATTTTGATCCTGAACTTAAAACTTTATAATGAAGTTCAGGATCAGAATTTTGAAAATGTTAGTTTTTTAACAAATAAAAAATTACCTATGACTTTCGACAAAAAAGTTTATTAACCCAAAGATATTCAGAGTGTTGTTGGTGATTTCGAACCATCTTGAAGCTTTGTTTAAGTTGGCGAAAGAAATACGATTTGCTCCATTACGAGTAATGGGACCGCATTGTAGCTCCGCCCAATCAAAAATGTCGAAGGAGCTACATCATTGTAGCTAGTCCGAGATTGCTCTGACGTCCTCGGCATTGTTCCAGCAAGCTGGTGCCGTGGGACGTCAGAGCTCCTTCCATATCAAAAACATGGGATTTAGCACAACAGTTTAGTGCACTCCCACGGCACCAGCTTGCTGAAAAAATGCCGAGGACGTCAGAGCAAACTCGGACTATATTGTAGCTAGCTACGATGAAGTGTACTTTTCATCAATGGATCTTGAATAACTAAGATATAACAGTACATTCATCATAACATCATGATCATACATATTTTTATTCCTCTGTCATTGTCAAGTTGAGGTACAAGACCACATTTAGTTCCTTTAATTTTCATTGTCCACTGATCTAGTCCATATTAAAACAGTATTTCTTGTAAATTCTATTGTAATGTTAATTTAAATGACTAAAGAAAAAACTTAGAGTGAATAAGTGATGAAACATAAATTTATCAAGTTATATTAATAATTTTTAAATTCATTGATAAATTTGATCGACCGCCATTTTCTAAATGGCCGCCACTTCCGGAAAAAAAATAACTTGCTCCGATTTAAACGAAAATTGATATCGAGAAAAAATATAAATATATATAAAAAAGACCAATGGTAACTCATGATTTATAATGCAATAAATAAATTTTGGAAGAAATTCATTATACAGACAGCTGCAGCATACCCAACTCTACAATATTTAAATTATAGAGCTTTCCAGCCGGGCCATCCTCGGAAACCCATGGGTTCTACTCTCGCTTACCGGATCCTAAGATCGCAATGGAAGAGGGGGGTTTGGCGCCATTAAACCTGGTTAAACCCACCATTTCGTTTGAAATGCCTGTACAAAGTCAGGACCATTGCGATCCACCAGTTCTCCGGTGTGACTGATTCGTTTTTGTCATTTTCTCTGGGCTATGAGATTGATCATTCAAGTTCGGTAGTTTTGTTATTACCTTTATTTACTCATTCATCTGATGAATGAGTAAGCGAGAGAAGAACCCATAGGTTTCCGAGGATGCAGCCGGGCAAGATACATCCATTAAATACAATGAACGATCATGATCCTTTACGTACATCAATGAGTATAAGACATAAATTGAGGCCAGTAACAGAGACATATATGCTACAAGAGAGAAGAGCTAAATTGATGACTACTACTTTACCAATATGTGATTAAATAAGAAAGAAATGGAATATGTGCCAGAAAGACACGATCCACATATTGAAATGATTTTGATAAATGTACAATGCAAAATTTCACTGCGTGTGAAGCGCTTTTCTGGATTAACCTTCATCAGACACGCTAGGAGTAAAAAGTTGGAAAACCGGTTGTATATTATATTTGATAAAAAATATTTGAGTCATGCAAACTGCTAGACAACACCATATGAACATTTTAGAAAAAAATTTGACCACTCACTTTTCCATATCTTTATCCACTTTGGATTCAGCCTTACTATTACAAATAATACTAGACTGTTCGAAATGGTGCGACCAAAAAACATATGTTAAAGAGGAAATCCAACAACAATTAGATTGCATATGTATTTAAAGATCTATGCTTTGCATGGTTTGCGTGCCAAGACGCTGGGCACAAAACGTAATAGGAAGAAATAATACAGATTGTTTTTTAGTGATAAGACTTGCATTCCTTAACATATAAAAACCCACCTCTCTCCTTTTTCTGTGGTTCTTCAAAATTTACGGTCCTTTGTTTCACCCCCATGATTCATTTATCATCATTTCATGTTAATTTTATCATTTTCATGTTCATCGCCAGTAAATAACCTATATAGCGTTGCACGGGCGTAAAACACCAACTCACTCACTCCTCTTTCCTTACAGGTTAGAAAAGTTACTAGACTGGCATCTACATTCAATATATTGCTAGGATTAATTGATTACCCTGTTTTTAAAGCTTTGCAATCAAGTCATGTCATGTGAACTAATTTTAAAAAAATGTGGAAATTGATTAAAGTGGTACCTGCCCTCAAAGGACATTTTAACAATACAAAAGTGCCTCACTACATTGAGAAGTTTGAGCCCCCAAGAAACTACTGGATGTTCCCCTTCAAAGGTTTTACTACACCCTTACAGAGACAGTTTCCAACAATCAACACCCTGAAGTCCATGCAATGAAGAAGATGGAGGTCTATGCTTAAAAAAAATCATGACCAATGGCATTCGAATACAGTTTATCGATTTATTATTTAAAATTCAAATAATTTTTTTTGGGTATTAATGTCATACAAAGTTAATCAAAGAATGACAAAGAAAA
The DNA here is from genome assembly GCA_963971305.1 of Arcuatula senhousia. Classification (NCBI taxonomy): domain Eukaryota; kingdom Metazoa; phylum Mollusca; class Bivalvia; order Mytilida; family Mytilidae; genus Arcuatula; species Arcuatula senhousia. The sequence continues at coordinate 21,413,914 of OZ020310.1, read as the reverse complement.
CACATTGAAACAAAAAAAAACAAAAAAACAACAAACAACGCGAACTCAAGTTAAGTCAATATTGATTATATAATATATTCCATGTTTACTGGCCCAAAAAAGGAACGATACCAAAATAAAAATGTCATCTTTTCAAAACAATAGATAATTGTCGCACAATATTTTGCACATATAGAGGGAATACCATATTGGACTACATCTGCAGCAAAAATGATGAATACAAACCAAGACAAATGGTGTGGGGCGCTTGCGAGATTAGGTCTGTAGAAAATGAAAGATAAAAATTTGCTAAAAATCGCTAACACGTTGGTGTTGAATGTTCAGTAGGGAGCTTAAACTGAATGTTAGAGGATTATAACAAAAACTATTTGCTGCAAAGACCTAGACGATTACAACACAAGAGAAAAAAATCAAAAAAAGTCATTTAACAAACCACTAGTAACCGAAATTTCTTACTCTTCTGTTTATTGCACTTTGGGGTCAGTATTAAGGTTATTTGCATGTTATTTCAAATTTTTGAAAATTTAACGTTACAAAAATTAAATGGAAATGTTTCGTCATCCTCGGAAACCCATGAATGAGTAAGCGAGAGAAGAACCCGTGGGTTTCCGAGGATGATGTTTTGTATGATTTTGGCTTTCAATCAATCCAGCTTTTGATGATTTAAACTTTCAAACAAAAATTGGTAAATAAAGGTGAGTGAGTGAGTGAGTTGGTGTTATACACCCGTGCAACGCTATATAGGTTATTTACAGGCGATGAACATGAAAAGGATGATAAAATGAACATGAAATGATGATGATAAATGAAATATGGAGATGGGGTGGGAAACAAAGGACCGGTAAATTTTGAAGAACCGCAGGAAAAAGGGGAGAGGTGGGTAGGGGTGGAAAATTTAGCCTATGTGGTGCACTACTGGGCGGTCCACAAAGGGGTCTTTTACGTGCATGAAGCGTGGCACTCTCCACACACGTTGGCCCACTATGGTCGGCGGTCAGGGTTTCCGTATTATAGACCTGACAACCCCCGCGGACGAGGGCTACCCTATTCAGCCACCTAGGGTACACACTTGGTCGCTCTGTGGGCTGAGCACTGACCCGACGTCAGAATCCCAAGACCCTTAGTCGCCTCTTACGACAAGCTAGGCTCTGCTGCGGGCCTTTTCGCCACCCGGGCCCCGCACGGGACGGTAAATAAAGGTAATAACAAAACTACCGAACTTGAATGATCAATCTCATAGTCCAGAGAAAATGACAAAAACGAATCAGTCATACCGGAGAACTGGTGGATCGCAATGGTCCTGACTTGGTACAGGCATTTCAAACGAAATGGTGGGTTGAACCAGGTTTTAAGGCGCCAAACCTCCCACTTCCACAGCGATCTTCAAGTCTATAATATAAAGTTACGTAAAAAATATTATACACCTAAAAAGTATTATACACCGTAAAATTTGCTTAGCTCATACATGTAATATATAAATTAAGCGATGCTGTAATATTTACTCGGAATAAATTTTCTAAGTTGAACAAGATATGATATGGAATATAACATAAGCAAAATCATAAGCAAAATCTCGAAGTTCTGAGAGTTGTAATGAAACCAGAAGAATCAAAGATCGCAATGGTCTTGACTTGGTACAGGCACTTCCAGAGAAGTGCTGGGTTAAACCAGGTTTTATGGCGCCAAACCTCCCTCTTCCATTGCGATCTTAGGATCCGGTAATGACCATAGAACACAACATAGTTGTGAGACACAATAGGGATATTGAGGTGATCATCTCAGTATAGCACACCAGTCAAACACTAATTAAAACAATTAACTATCATATCTTTTAACTCAATTTTGAACTTTTCTATTAGTGGCTGATAACGAAGAAAGAATTTTTTAGTGATCGTATGAGACGTATTTTCTTATAGCCCTGCTTCAAAAGTCGGTCACGAAGAAACCGGTGTCTGATCAAAAAATCTGTGAAATGTGTGCAAGCTCTGGCATATCGAATAAGTTGAGAAATATAAACACCGTATGCAGGAGAAGTAGGTATATTGCTCTGTAGATTAGGAAAATTAATAATTTGAAAATTAAAATCGTCTCGTTTATCGTAAATGTTTGTACTGAGATGACCACCTGGGTCAAATTCGAGGTGCAAATCCAAGAAAGACGTGAAGCAATTAGATTCGGTGGTCTCTTTAATCTCCAATTCCGGAGGATATATTGAAGGAATCCAACTACCAAATGAAGTGTTATTGATAGAAAGGACATCGTCAATATATCTGAATGTAAGATTAAATGACCTTGCCTCTTTCATCTTCTTGTTCTTTACGAGTCCCTGAAGAAATTCAGTCTCGTAAGAGTATAAAAACAAATCGGCGAGGAGAGGAGCACAGTTTGTGCCCATTGGAATGCCGATTTGTTGTTGAAAAATCTCTCCTCCGAAGGTGACAAATATGTTGTCAATGAGGAAATCAAGCATACTGCAAACTTGTTCCAGTGTGTAACAAATTTTATCTTTGAAAGATGTTTTGGAAAAGAATGTAGAATTATAACCCAAAACAACAAAATTCCTTGAGTTTGAAAAGGCTCGAATACTCAATCGGTAGCTCTCTGTTTTACCATCATGCTACCACTCCTTCATACTTTGACAACTTGGCGGTCCGACTACATTCTAACAACGACGTGTGATTGTAAAACATAGGGATGTGATTGCAGTGCAGTCATTCCCATCACAAAACACCGCTTCTATGATCGCGAATGCCTATCTTCGAACCTACACCTTACTGGCACCTCACCATGCCAAACTTCGACACAACTCCAATAAGATTTTTGAATTTGCTGTCATCACTAGAAAAAAATACAGACAATATGTACCAAAACCAAAACTTGCAGCCGGGTTCTTTAACATGTGAAGAACCCGACGTCTTTCCAAAACACGTTGCACCACTATATCGTATGAAATAAGATCTTTGCATTATAGCTCGACGACCCCTGAACGCAATCAATTTGGTTATACGTACCGTATAGGTACTAATGAAAAAAAAGAACCTGTACATCACTTTGAAAAATCACAAATTCAACATTTTATTTAGTATTTGAAACATTTTATCAAAAAGTTATTGCAAACTCATTTTCCAAAAGATCTTGACAAACTTCACACCATTAGCATTTGAATAAAACCAATTGAATCAAAAGAAAAGTACACTGTTTCCAAAAGTTCAAAACAGAGAAGTAAAAATATGCAAGCACCAAAGATGCATGTACTTGTCTTTTTGATGTTTTCTGTTCCTTGTTTAGGAATAAAGGGGATATATCTGTGACTATTTCAGGGTTGGATTTGAATTATATGCATTTTATATAGACCATGGGCCAATTGCAGAACCGCGAGCAGCGCCTTCTGGTCTCGTTGAAGGCTGTTTGTGGTTGCCCATTGTTGTTTTTTCTAAATTGCCGTTTAATTGTGGGCTGTGTCGCATACACATTTTCCACTTCTCATTATTTTCTATATATATGTACCGCCAAGAGCCTGATCATCACATCGTCCGGCTGACGTTTATATTACTAGTATTTAATTTTGCTCTAAGAAAGGGAATATAATATCTGTGAAAATAATTGATTCCTTCAACAATGTTCAAAGTATATTATATGAAACATCAGATAAGCATGCATGCTCAATTGTCATGGTGTAGCTGAAGCAGCGTACTCTGCTTTTGGTATTCAAAAAGTTTTGGTCATCAATGGCGGATCCAGAGGAGGGCCCATGGGGTCCGGGTCCCCCTTTTTGGTTGCATATAAAGAAAATCACTGAAGCATGGCCAAAGTAGCCCCCCCTTTTTTTTTTCTAAATTTCTGGTTCCACCACTGGTTATTGAGCAAAAATCAATACAAATATTAAAGATGAAGTCCTATTAAATTGTACCTATGAAGTGCATGCAACCCCGAAAGACTCCTTGGATTAAGATTTTATTTACCTTAACTTCTCCATTTTTCATGGCTCACATGAATCAGAGACTAAGTTATGAGATCTTAGGATGAGCTATATGCTTAAGAGCTATATGATTTAAACACATTTATATAAATATTCTATGGATGTGATAGAAGATCTTAAGATATTCTAAAGTGTGGTTTTATGGAAAGTAAAAATATATTTTCATCTAACCACTACCCTTGACAGCTCATCAAATGGTTGCTAAATCATAACAAAGACTTTAAAAAAAAAGCAACAATCAAAACAGCGACAGATTTAGTTAAATTTTCATACAATCATCAAAACAGCAACATTCCAATTAAAGTTACACATCAACGAAAATACTTAAAAATGTATTGTTTTGTTTTTAAAAATAAAATAGGTTGGTAAGTTATTTTGTTTTTGGTTTTTTCCTAAAAAAAATATTTTGAAGATCATTTTTGATGAAAAAAAATTTTGGAAACAGAGGGTAAGAAATAAAATATTCTGAAGACGGATTTCTGCCATATAAAATAATGATAATAATGAAAAAAAAAATTCTGTAGCGACGCCTTCGAAAAATAAATATTTTTTTCTGACCAAAACAAAAAACCATGGACCCCCTTCAAGTTAAATGGTCCGTCCCTAATTAGTAATCGTTTACAAATTTGATGCTATACACATAAGCATAGACTATCTAGCAATGCTGTTTAGATTATTATGGCTCGTAATTAGGATTTGAGATTATCAATATACACGACAATCAAACCATGATATATTAATTCTATAAAAATGGATGAAACAAGTGAGGACAATTGTCAAGAACTGGACACTGGTATTTGTGAACCATCGTTTGTGAGCCCATTTAAGATATTTTACAGAATTAAGTGATTCAGCAGATGAAGACAAAGAAGAAGAATTGGACCCTGGAAAATCTCCTTGCCGTGTGTGTAAGTACTTATTTTTTTTTAACTTATATTGATGCAAAACAAGTCCCAATAAGAGATAACATAAAACAATGTAAAAACACGAATGAAACAATCATTCAGAGCCATTCAATCAATCGAATCAAATTTCATTTAAATATTTTTTTTCAGCGACTGCCAATCCATCTTTTTTTGTATAAATAGCGGGACATAATTTATCTGGTATCGGAGAAAAACAAAAATGACTCGGGATTTCGTTTAACAGGAAGTATGTGAGTGACAGACCTAGCTATAACCGAATCTCGCAATATGATATAAGTACCGTTATGCCTGTAGGCTATAAAACATAAAACATTTTAATTTTAGTTTAAATGTTTATGTGTCGTACTCATTGTTCAGCCATTTTCCATTCTATATCATGTTATATTCAGATTTGTTCTTCCTGTATTCCGTTGCATCAATCGTGAAAGCTTGACAGGAGAATAACAATATAGAATTTGTTACCCTGTTCAAGACAGTAGGCGTGAAGAGATACCCTGTTTATGACTGGATAAAAAAATTATGACCCATTCCTGCGGCACACTCATATCATCTAAATAATAGTATTAGTCTCGCAAATAAGATGTACATTCTTTCACAACCTGCTTACATTGAAAGTTTAAAAGTACAATAAAAATGAACGAACTTTTCCGAAAAGAATTATATAAAGAACAACTTTGATATTAAATGATTTGGAAGAAATTGAAAGGTTATTTGGAACAAAAATAACAACCAATAGAAAGTATTGAGATGTGGAATAAGTGTACGCGACACAGCTCAACATAAGAATAGTTGCAACAAAGTCGGTCAGCTGGTTTATATATGATTGATTTTCCACCTGCGGTTGTCCGACTGCTAATCAGTCACCAGTTCCTTTGTGAGTGAGTGAGTGAGTTGGTGTTTTACGCCCGTGCAACGCTATATAGGTTATTTACAGGCGATGAACATGAAAAGGATGATACAATGAACATGAAATGATGATGATAAATGTCGTATTGTATTGGAATATTTTATTTATTGGTCACGGTAATATTTTTTTCGTGCTTCTTCTTAATCTAGAAAAAAAGCCTGGCCCATTCTTTTGAATAAAATAAAATAATATAGTTTATATGTTTGCAATAATTTTTTGTCATTTTTGTTACCTCCCCCCCTTGTTTGGTTTCTGCTCTTATAATCTCATTTTAAAAGCATAATTGGGGTTGACAGGCAGGGGTTCGAGGGAGCAGCAGGAATTTTTTTAAACCCTCAGAACTATGACCATTGCTTTCAAAATGACTTAATTCAAAAGATTTTAGGTCAGGACCATTGCCCATAACTAAAAAAAAATAAGGTCAAAATTGTTGTTGTCAACTGATGGAAAAGTGTTTTTCCCCTTGTATTGCCAGTCTTGGTAACAACCATGAAAATGGAAGTTGAGGACCGTATCAATAAATCCTGGTCCAGTTAAAAGCTTGACAATGTCTCAAAACCTTTTAGTGAAAAATAAAATTTTACAACATTTTTTGTGCCCTTTTCTTTTCCATTGGGCATTTTTTGCCATTTTTGCATTTTTTCCGTGTAAGAAACATGAGAAAGGGTTAGTGGAATATAATAGTGGAAAATAAACAGATGTATTATAAAGAACAGACATTTGTATATCTCTTATGACAAACATAACAGATTCTTTTATACTATATTTAGAGCTTGAAAAATACTGTAATTCCGAACATAAAAAAAATAGCTAACTTGTGTTAAATAACCAAACAAACAAAGCAAACAGAAATATTAATTAAAACATAAAAACAATATAGACCTTACCTCACATATAGGTGTAAAGGTTACCCGCTGGGTTTAAATAACAGTACAAGGTCTTCACATCTTAAATCTGAATATAAAAAATTAGGGTTTATAAGTCATGAGTCATGAAAACGACAGTTGGTATCTATGGAAAGCCGGAGTGGACCCCCGCACTTACAAATTATTTTCCATTGGTTTCAATGGGAAATTTCTAAGTTCGGCAATTCAATAAATTCCCGCAGTTACAAATTATTTTGCCTGTTTTCCGCACTTACAAATTATTCTTCTTGCTTTCCGCACTTACAGATTATTTTTCTTGTTTTCCGCACTTACAAATAATTTTTCTTGTTTTCCGCACTTACAAATTATTATTCAATTTTTCCGCACTTACAGATTATTTTTCTTGTTTTCCGCACTTACAGATTATTTTTCTTGTTTTCCGCACTTACAGATAATTCTTCCTTACAAATTATTTTTCTTGTTTTCCGACGTTACAGATTATTTTCTTGTCTTCCGCGCTTACAAATTATTTTATCAAAATCCTACACGTACAAAGTGTGAAGGCGGGGTTTTGTTGACAAATATTCTTGCCCCTAAGCTTAATGAATGGTTTTTAATACGATAAACCTGTCAATTGCTGTCCCATTGGTACATGTATAGCGTCAAATACAAATAGAGATCCGATCTCAGCTTTCAAACAAACGTAGAAAACCCGCATTTACATCTCGGTTTTTGAAGGTTTTCACGAGATGTAAAGGCGGGGTTGTAACGACAGATGGTAGTGCCCCTAAGCTTATAGACTGGTTTTCAAGATGATAAACCTGTCAATTGCTGTCCCATTGGTACATGTATAGCGTCAAATACAGTAAGGTATCCGATCCCAGCATACAAACAAGCGTAGAAATCCCGCATTTACATCTCGGTTTTCACGGAATGTCAAAAGAGAAGTAAAAATAACTATCGTTCTTATAAACTGTTTTATTACAGTGTTGGATGCCATTTGTGTGATACTGTTTTGTAACCATTTCAACATGCAAGATATTGAAGATAGCATTCCTGATGACTCTGCTCCCGATTTTGAAGTAGAAAGAGTATCTTGGCTGAACCGAAATTATTAAAGTTTGTCTTAATAAAAAAAATATGAGTTGCCAATCTATATATGAACAAACAAAATTGAATGCGTAATTGGATCCATTCATTTAACAGCACTAATTTCTGGGATTCTTTATTTCATTAAAGCTTTATATGAAGAGAGATAAACTGTTTCATTTTTATCTCAGAAACCATACATGGAAATTATCAAAAACTTGGTAGGATGGTTCAGTATGACATACTACGTTCTTATAGACTTTCAAACCTGTTGGATCTCTACATCATGTTTGTGGTTTGCCGATATGAAAATTGACTTAAATATTTTTATCAAGTTTTTCCTTCCCAGAAATCTAACATCATCGGAATGATTAAAACTTGATAGGTGGTTAAGTAAAACAAACTGCATCATGTAAATGTCCTACGCGAATTTCATATCTGTTGGACCTCTACTTTTTGATTGGGGCCTAGAAGAGGCATCCCTGTCCTATGGACATATTCAACTGAATTTGAGTCACTGGTCAACAAGGCCCGTAGTAAATTTACAGGCTATGAACATGAAAAGGGTGATTAAATGAACACGAAATGATGATGATGAATGAAATATGGGGGCTGAGTGGGAATCAAAGGAATACAAATGACAACAAAGTTCCAGACAATAAATTTTGCTACGCCTGACGCGCGTTTCGTCTAATCAAGACTCGTCACCAAAAATATTGAAAATGCCAAAACACTGTATGAATATGAAGAGCATAAAACAGTATAACCAAAAATACCAAACTGGGGAACCAAATTATTACTAAGATATTCAACCTATGTCTGTAAATTAACTGTAAATTAAGAAGAACCACTGAGTGATTGAGTGAGTGTTTTACGCCCGTGCAACGCTATATAGGTTATTGACAGGCGATGCACATGAAAAGGGTGATAAAATGAACATGAAATGATGATGATAAATGAAATATGGGATGGGACACAAAGGACCACAGGAAAAGGGGAGAGGAAAGTAGGGGCGGAAAATTTAGCCTATGTGGTGCACTACTTGGCGGATCACAAAGGGGTCTTTTACCTGTATGAAGCGTGGCATTCTCCACACACGTTGGCCCACTATGGTCAGCGGTCAGGGTTTCCGTATTATAGACCTGACAACCCCTGCGGACGAGGGCAACCCTATTCAGCCACCTAGGTTACACACTTGGTCGCTCTGTGGGCTAAGCACTGACCCTATGTCAGAATCCCAGGACCCTTAGTCGCCTCTTACGACAAGCTAGGCTCTGCTGCGGGCCTATTCACCGCATGGGACGAAGAACCACTGAAAAAGGGAAGAGGTGGGTAGGGCCGGATACTAAGTAATTTAGCCCTAGTGGTGCACTACTTGGCGGCCCACAAAGAAGTGCATGAAGTGTGGCACTCTCAACACACGTTGGCCCACAAGGGTCGGAGATCAGGGTTTCTTTATTATTGACCTTTAGTCGTGGCCTCTTACGTCAACTAGGCTATGTTGCGGGCCTATTCGCCGACCGGGCCCCGCGCGGGACCAAAAGTCTGAAAAGACAACAATGGTTCAGTATGACATACTACGAATCCTATGAGATTGATCATTCAAGTTCGGTAGTTTTGTTATTACCTTTATTTTTAAGGATGATGTTATTTGCCTGAGGCAATGAATGTTCAGGGCATTACAGAGTACCAAGGGTATATAACAGGGCTAATATGAAACAAGAAACAACCTAGTGATGCTTTAGTGATTGCGGAAAAAATAAATGCTGCGAGATGGGTCATTGTGTCTTTTTGACATATTCTTGTTTAGGCATAAATTTAAGCCAAAAAAATGTACTCAGATCCCCTGTTCCATTTTAGCTATGGTGGACATGTTTTTTATCGAATCAAAATCCCAATTTCAATTCTCTGAAGGATACCCTAAAGTACAACCACACCATATTTGGTTTGAATCCCTACAGTCGTTTCAAAGGAGAAGTTTGAAGAAAAGTTGACGACGACGGACGCCAAGTGATTGCAATTAAGGCCCAGGTGAGCTAAAAAGGCCATGCATGTATTGATTCTTTAATTTACAAACTTTAATCAGGACTCATATATTACTGGTACAATATCAATCTAAACAGACTCAGATCATGTATGTCGGTTCTGTGTGGTGATACAACTCTAAATCATTCATTGTTTTGACGTGGGGTGTCGGATTTAGAACTGATGTTTTTGATTCTTTTACATCAATCGATAAATGTTTCTTAGCTAGTTGTCAGTAACTTCGAGTGTTCTCAAGAGAGTTCCTCCTCGTCTTGTTGTTTTCGTACAGTATTTTGTCTTAGGTTCTCTTTTGTACGTTGAATTGAACTTTTGTCGATTGAGTTTTACAGTGTGTTTTATATGTATGCTTTGCGCAAGCAATAGGGGGAAGGTTGGACCCAAAAAACTAGTTTAACCTCGCCACATTTTATATGTTCCTGTCCTAAGCCAGGAAACTTTGCCAAAGCCTTTGTTTGTCCTTGTCATTCTGTGTTGACTGTTTTATGTCAAGAATTGGGTCTTTTGTTGATGATTTAGGGATTGGTTTTGAAACTTTTGTATTGAATTATAAGTCTTGGACCAATGCAAGACGGTAAGCAGTGCCCTATGGTCATGTTGAAGACTGCTTGTTGTGATTTTTTTAATTGCTGTTTGTTTGTGTTGGTTGTGTCGCTTACTTTTATTCCACATCCCAATATCGTCTATCATTCAAATGATTATTGCAGAAATTGGTTTTAAGTTAATTTCTATTAGCTTATTTCCTGGACAGAATTCTTGTGTTTCAAAACCATCCTATTTATATAAGTAAAGCAGATATTCTGACCAGGCCAGTAACAAAGTCCTGCTTATTGTAAATAAAAAGCTTCGCCGAGCGCAGCATGATACGACATTTTAGGCCCACTATGGATAGTCAATTGCTCTGGGCACATGCAGACCATGGTGGACAATGGGGATTTTTTTTCAAAAGCAGACAAAAATAAATTACAATATAACAAAAATATTTCCCCTTTTGGCTTCTTAAGGACGGACCATTTAACTTGAGAGGGGGGGCTTGTTTTTTTGTTTTGGTAAGAAATATTTTCAGAGCGCGGAAAATTATTTATTTTTAGAAGGCGCCGCGGCACAATATTTTTTTCTTTATTATCATTATTTAATATGGCAGAAATCCTCCTTCAGAATATTTTTAACCCCGCGCTAGCGAAAGCGCGGGGATAATGTTTTGCTGTTCGATGTACGTATGTACGTACGTACGTACGTACGTATGGCGTTAATGTCAAGGATAATCTCTGTAACCACTTGGAGTAGAAAGATGAAACTTGGGTCATTGATTGCATTGTAGGTGGGACTGTGCCGAAGGTTTCGGAATTTTGATAAGGCCCCTAGGGGCTGTGCTGCATAGGTAACCTAAGGGCACATTATTCCTTCGTCACGCAACTCTCCCCAGGTTATTTGGAATACCAAACTGAAACTTGGCTAAGTAGTTGCACTATGGATGTAGATTCTGCCGAAGGTTTCAGAATTTTGATATGGCCCCTAAGGGCTGGGCTGCAGAGGTAGCCTAAGGGCACATTATTCCTTCGTCACGCAGCTCCTCCCAGGTTATTTGGAATACCAAACTGAAACTTGGCTCAGTAGTTTCACTATGGAAGAAGATCCGCCGAAGGTTTCGGAATTTTGATATGGCCCCAAGGGGCTACGCTGGGTAGCCTAAGGGCACATTATTCCTTCATCAACCAATTCCTTCCAGGTTATTTGGAATACCAAACTGAAACTTGGCTCAGAAGTTGCTCTATAGATGTAAATTCTGCCGAAGGTTTCAGAATTTTGATAAGGCCCCTAAGGGCTGGGCTGCAAATGTAGCCTAAGGGCACATTATTCCTTTGTCACGCAACTCCTCCCAGGTTATTTGGAATACCGAACTGAAACTTGGCTCAGTAGTTGCACTATAAATGTAGATTCTGCCGAAGGTTTCATAATTTTGATAAGGCCCGTAGGGGCTTAGATGCATATGTAGCCTAAGGGCACATTATTCCTTCGTCACGCAACTCTTCCCAAGATATTTGGAATACCGAACTGAAACTTGGCTCAGTGGTTGCACTATGGATGTTAATTCTGCCGAAGGTTTGGGAATTTTGATATTTCCCCTAGGGGCTGGGCTGCATATGTAGCCTAGGTCACATTATTCCTTCGTCACGCAACTCCTCCCGGGTTATTTTGAATATGGAACTGAACTTGGCTCAGTAGTTGCACTATAGATGTAGATTCTGACGAAGGTTTCAGCATTTTAATAAGGCCCCTAGGGGCTGAGATGCATATGTAGCCTAAGGGCACATTATTCCTTCGTCACGCAACTCTTCCCAAGATATTTGGAATACCGAACTGAAACTTGGCTCAGTGGTTGCACTATGGATGTAAATTCTGCCGAAGGTTAGGGAATTTTGATATTTCCTCTAGGGGCTGGGCTGCTTATGTAGCCTAGGGCACATTATTCCTTCGTCACGCAACTCCTCCCAGGTTATTTTGAATATGGAACTGAAACTTGGCTCAGTAGTTGCACATAATTATTATAATGCCCTTAGGGACTGGGCTGCATAGGTAGCCTAAGGGCACATTATTCCTTCGTCACGCATAATTCTTTGCATTACTGTAACTCCCACTACCATGGAATAGTACTAGTTATGCTCATTATAATCATAGGAATAGTACTAGTTATTCTCATTATAGTCAAAGGAATAGTACTAGTTATGCTCATTATAGTCATAGGAATAGTACTAGTTATGCTCATTTTAGTCATAGTTTATTTCTATCAATAATTTGCCTTTGTACTATCAAATACTAGAGTGGCGCGGGGATATGCAGCGTGACTGCTTCGACTAGTTTTTCTTACCCCCTGCTGCCAGAATAATATTTTCATCAAAACTAATTTTCATAATATTTTTTTAGGAAAAAACCAAGGCACCCCCTTCAACTTAAATGGTCGTTCCCTTAGCACAGTGTATAACCGGACAGTAAGCGATCGCGGAAGTTGATCACTGTCCGGTTGTAAAATCCTAGTTGATTTAATAAAAATGTATGATTTGTCCTTGAATTTAAGCCCTTATTCAGCCGAAACTAAATTTTAAGAAAATTTGAAGCGTACAATTAGTTTACATTGTTAATTTTATTAAACTAATCACAGTGCCCAAGATTTGAGCAGAATAATCAAACAGTTATAACACAAAACATATATGATTTGATTGATTGGAGTACATATAAAAAGACATACAATATACCTAATAACATCAACAAATAGTTCACTAATTATTTAACAAGACAAATCAAATTAATAACACACATTTTAAGCATGGAGGGAAACAGCCCCCTTCCTAGACAATATATATTGTAGATGATTTAAATTTTCGAAAAAAGTGGTTTAATCATTGGTATTTTTGACAATGGAAACTCGTTGCGGTGAAAGAAACAACAAATTATTAGTGAACCACTTACATTGAAATAGTGCATTGCATCTCCATTTACAGCTGTTAAAATAGGAAATCCTTTGGTGTCAAATTATTTGACGAAAATGGTTTTGATTGTTTAAAATAATCGGATTTGTAAGAGCACTGCTCACTCTGTCTCTGTCCGACTAATTGCCACTGTACACAATCATTAATTGTTAGAAAGTTATATCTATCTGTCCGATTAATTGTTGGGTTGAATGGAGCAATAACAAGACAAATATCCTTACAAGCCATTATACAGCTAGAGAAAAATGATAAAACAAACTGGAACAAATATAAAAGGTAGTACCTTATCCAAACAAAGTATTGCAATAAGATTGCATGACATACATGTATGTATATTGAGGATTGGGATTTACTTAAAAAAAAGAACTGTTTTTGTAATTTCTCTTAAGATGGAAAACAATCCGTTCAAGCAACTTATCGAATATAAACATGTGATCATTCATCAAAGCTTTGAATTTGTATCACGCGGGAGAAACTGATAGAATTATTTTGTTGGTAAATGGCTTGTTAAGCTTTGAATTTTTGGCAAACGTATCAATTCGGCTCTAATAAAATGCATTTTAGACAAGAAAATGATTACATATGAAAATAAAAATATATGGAAGCTTCGGGTAATAAGTTGTAAAAGATAACTGATTAAACAGGGAAAATCTTGGTCAATTGGTTAAACAGTGAAACATTGACAAAGGTTGCCGAGACACACACCTAAAAGTAGATTTATAGATATTTATCATTTTTTAAGTCGCCTAAGTTATATTTTATATATACAATGATTTTTGTGACGGTTGTTGATTGCTTTCAAGCAAAATTATATATATATTATATTATCTTTTGAACAATAAAACAACATAAGCATAATAAATTTGGGAAACGCCATATTAAGCCCATAGGATATGGAAAACGGATATCCATGTGCTAGTCCACCACCGTGAGATTTATAAGATTCATATTAATAAATGGAACATCGCCGCACCACAACGGAGGGACTTAGTATGTCATCTTTTCTAGACACATCTGCTTTGAATCCGTTCAACGGATTTTGCTGAATCATATGTGGTTGTTAAATCTGCTGTTTTCGTCCTTTCAATAGCCTCCTTCGTCATTTCAAAGATTATGCAATGTTGACTGTCAGATGTGCATGCCCACCTTATTCTTAATATCGAAAATTATAGGCTAAGGGGTCTTTTAATACATGTGGATGATTTATTCTTGTTTAAACAAAAGAATAAATTGGAGACAGCACTACTGTTAATATTCAAAATTTAAATTGTTTAAAACTATTTACAGGTGCGTTTGACGGTTCATTAATTGATTGTTGTTTGTTTAATGTCCCGTCAGCGATATTGCAGACATAATCGGGACATTAGACATGTTGTTCACATGGACACTATCTTAGCTTCGAAGTTTTCAATAGTGTCCAGTTCTTAGTGCATTCCTAGCACGAACTGTTATGGGGAAGAAATTAAATTTCCTGGTATCGATTCTGCTTTTTTCTATTTGAAATGCTCTGTTGTTCCTTGTTCTTAATGTTCTTAGGTGTGGCGTTAGCCTGTTGAGTTTAGGTATGGCTACAAGTACAGGTACAGACTCAATTTGATTTTTATTATACTGTTTATATAGGTCAAAACAGTACTGGTTGATTCAACTAGGAGTCTGTCAAGTGAAATATATGCCTTTTCTTTCAATCGATTAATGATATCAAATTTCTGCATATGAAGCTGATGGTTTTGTTAGATTTGTCACAGGCGTTGTCTATGTGCTCTTGCCAAAGTAGTTTGTTGGTGAAATTGAGTCCAAGATATTTTGCTAATCTTACTGCCTCTAGTTTTGAAATGTGACCATGAAGTTGATTGTTTGGCTCTATTATTTTAGTTTATTTTTATAAATGATAATTCGGGCTGTGTATTTATCAGGCTGGAACTTCATGCAACAGTCTTCTTCCCACTGGTCTAGTTGATTAAGGTCCTCTTGTTTTGCTTCCGCATCTTGGGCATTTCATATTGGCAGGTATAAATGCAATCGTATCATCAACGAATAAGCGTATGTTTGGGCTAAGACGAGACTGTAGGTTGTTGATATAGTAGATGAAGAGTCTAAGTCCTAATGCTGAACCTTGGGGACACCAGTGTCTACCGTGACTGACTGCATCGGTCGGATGTTACTCCATCTACTAGTATTACTGCGAGCTGTTTACTTTCTGATAGTCAGCTTTGTGTCCATTTTTAAGGTTTTGTTAACAATGTCAAAATGCTTAAATTAATGTATGAGAAAATAAGAATTAGTTTTATTGAATTTCTTTGCGAGGTCTATAATGAGTATGTTCTGTTGTTTCTCGTCTTATAGAGTTTAAAATATGTCGTCAACCAATTACTAGTTTATCAGTTTGGTCTCTATCAGGGGCTTATGTGTTCAAACCGTCATGGAGAAGGTAAGATATGTTTTTGGATTCTCCATGATTTGTGATGCTGCTGGCTATGCTGTATTCTAGAATCTTACAGCATATCGATGTGAGGGATATGGGTGTATAATTTTCTGCTTTGGTTATAGATCATTTCATGTAGGCTGGTGATACGTTAGCTGTGTGCCAGTTAGCTGGTACTTTTGATATCCATAAACATATACTAGTATACATACATATATAGAGGTTTTGATGCAATTTCTTTCGGTAATTCTTGAGAATTCTCAATATGTAACCTGGTCTCAGGGCTTTATATTGGTAAAGTTGTTTGAGTAATTTAGTTATTCCATTAGTTGTGATGGTAAATTGATTCATTCCCAGATGGTTCTTATAGGTTGACATTCTTTTGGAGTAAGTTCAGTTGCTATCAAAATTGATATGCAATGATGCTAAATGCATATGCATACTAGTACCAAATATTTATGGTGTCCGATAACTGTTTGTTTAACCCTAACCCTTATTATATGTTTTACACTAACCCAAATCCTAATTATACGTTTTTTGTACTAACCCTTATCATAAATGTATTTTTTTTGTACTAACCCCTACCATTTATTTGTGTTTTCATCGACTATAAGCTTAATTGTACAATTTAGTACTAGTTCCATTCCTTGATCATCACTAGAGCCTTAGAAATAGTAAAACTGTTTTCAGACTGGCAGGCAAAGGTGGCAACAACAGAATAATCCACATTTGTCTTCACACATAAGAAAAAGAGAGGAATTGAATACTTTGTTGTCCGATATGTGGCATCCAAAAGGCATAGTTCATTGCCATAGAGATTTAACAGTCTCTTTTGCCAGGATGACTGGTATAAAAAGAAGAAACCAGAGTCAGAGTTTGAATCAAAGCCCTCTTCTGTACTGGCAGAAAACATAAAATTATCATTTGTCTGTTCTTTGGCCCATTCATCAATATGTTCTTGTAGGTTTTCTTGATCATATTTTGATTTCATGGCCTTCAGTTTTGCAGCATATATAGCATTTGATATATCCCTTTGACTTGGAAAAAAACGATGGTCAATCCATGAAGGACATTTCTGGCCTGCAAGCAGATCCCTTCGAACAAATTGTTCAAGAAGT
The DNA here is from genome assembly GCA_963971305.1 of Arcuatula senhousia. Taxonomy (NCBI): domain Eukaryota; kingdom Metazoa; phylum Mollusca; class Bivalvia; order Mytilida; family Mytilidae; genus Arcuatula; species Arcuatula senhousia. The sequence continues at coordinate 21,397,076 of OZ020310.1, read as the reverse complement.
GATCTGATACAAGATGACGACACAAAACCTTCTGACACATATTCTTCTATTTTAGCTGTGATCCTTTTATCAACTGGTAAGGATATTTCGTCAACCTAAAATAAATTCAAATGATTTGGTTAACGTTTATAAGAATGCAAAAATACTGAAACTGTAGAGGCCAGAAGCCCCAAATACCATACCAACCTTCCTTTAGTAGTTACAAACATCATATCAAAATTTATAACAATTGATTCACTACAACTAAAGTAATCGATCGAAACCAAAGTGTCTACAGACCACCACGACAACCACATCGCCATAACATAACATGATTGCAAAAATTTGCAGTCGTATAAAAATATGTACAGGTAGTGAGCAAGCAAAATTTTCAAAGTTCCTGCAGCAAGCAGGATAAGTAGGAACTGCTTACTCTTCACAAGCACCTGAGTTTACTCTAACTTGTGTATGAGAGTTCGTTTTGTAGACTGCATTTGTGTCTTGTGTTTGTCTTCTGGGTCTACTGGTTTTGTTTTCATTTAAATGAATTTATGAATAATGAGATCTGATAGCCCCTTTGAGACTCCTTGATGAGTACTTTTCTTGAAATCAACACCTCAAAACAAAAGTTGGTTTTTACATTTTTATTTCTGATTTTTAGTAGTTTGACAATTGTATGTAAATTTGTAACTACCTCCCCAGGATGATGATTTTCGTGAATAGATGGTAATTTAACCAGAATCTGTCGATGAAACTTAGGAGAAGCCTTTTCATCCAATTTCTTCTTAATTTCCTTCTTATATTTAGACACAGAGGCCTGTAATAATTGAATAAAAAATATTGATTCTTTAATCTGCACTGTAGTTGACAACACTTTTATTGAAGATATAAAACCGCAAAAATTAAAATCAGCAAAACTAAAATTTCAGAATTTTCATTCCAATCCGCAAAAATTTCACACCGCAAAAATTACCTGTTATACAGTATAAGATTAGATATTGATGTGTAGTAAATTTTGTCAATACCTAAGAACAGACCTACCCCAAATTACTTGAACATTTGAACTCTTATCTAATATGATGATAAATTGTCACAGATACATTCACTTAATATCCTCCTTTTTCTGATTTTTTTATTTTCAAGATTTCAATTGAACTAAATATCTATACAGGGGTGGTCACATAAGCTTTTGCTTCATTCATGAAGTAAGCTTAAGAAATAAATGGTACTGAAATCTGTAAGCTTCTGTTCAAATAAATCCAACTCACTTTGAACTCTGTGAAGAAAACAAATTCCTTGGCTATTATGGCTGCGGGACAGTTGAGCTTTTTTGTCATTTGGGTAAGGAATCCTTCCTTCTGATATGTATCATGATCTCCTTTCTGGAAAAAAAAAACAACAACATTACGAATAAAATGTTAAATAGAACAACATTTACATCATTCATCAGGGGAGTCAGCCAGTGTGTACAATGAACCTGGTTAGTCCATGGTGAGTGCTTAGTTCCACAACCTGATTGGACTATAGAGGTCCATACTGGCCCATAAGGCCCAGATACCAACCAGTATGGGTGCCAGTCAGTGTCTACTATAGAACCAGGTTACAGAGGTTAGTCACCAATGAATACTAACTTCCACAACCTGATTGGACTATAGAGGTCCATACTGGTCCATAAGGTCCAGATATCAACCAGTATGGGTGCCAGTCGGTGTCTACTATAGAACCAGGTTACAGAGGTTTTGAAAATTTTGAATTCATTCAAGTACTCGGTAACAGGATGTAGTTGACCTAGGAGCATAAATCACTTTACACTATGTAGGACTAAAGGATAAAGCTATATGCTAATTATCAGACCTCTATCTCTAGTAGTTGTTGAGAAAACTTTGACGAAAAGTTTGCATTTATGTTCACTATGTACAAAAATCAAAGTATTCGGTAAAGAGGAAGTAGTTGACCTAGGAACATAAAATCAGTATACACCATATGGTTCTACACACCGGTTGCGCATTTGCGGGATCGGTCACTATTTTAGCCAAAAAAGGAGGAACTGGTAAAAAAACTGGTTCTAACACGCTAATGAATGAAGAAAGTAATTTCTTTATTTCCGTTCAAAATTGATTTTTTATGGGTTGGAAATGTTGTCTTTGGTTTTATTTGTCAGTTGCAAATGGTTTTTACCCATATGTTGAATAATTACAGAAGAATCGTTGATAGAAAATGCTGTTCCCTCAGTCCATGTTGAATGACGTGGTTTTTCCTCCGATGATCCCTGGTGACCTCGTCTAAATGACGAGTCAAATTCGGAATGGATATATTGTGCAACCCTAATATAGGATAAAGCTATACACAAATATCAGACCTCTGTGTCATGTAGTTGCTGAGAAAACTGTGATGGAAATTTTGAATGTATGTACAATATGTGTAATAACTAATAAGTTTTCGGTAAACAGGAAGTAGTTGACCTAGGAGCATGAAATCAGTATACACCATGTGGTACTATAGGAGCAAGCTATATGCAAAATATCAGACCTCAGCTTCATGTAGTTACTGAGAATACTGTGACGGAAAAAATTTTACAGACGGACGGACAAGGGTAAAACATTATACCCCCCCTCTTCTTCGAAGTGGGGTATAATTATGACTAATATAATTCAAAGAGTTTTTATTTTATTCATTTCTGGTTCTTAAAATATGTTGCATGGAAGGAAAAAACAGTTGGTTATTTTTCTAGAAGCATGACATACCTGTGCATTCCTTGCCTTCTCTTTCTTGGCTTTGTTTCTGTCTGGGCCATGGTGACATTCATATCTTTCTGTATGCACAATTATATATGGGTGATCAGGTATAAACTGTTGACTACTATCTGGCCACTGTATTTTATGGTGTTTAGTTGTTATGTCTGAAAAATAAAAGTTTATAATTTATTTTTAAAATCTTATGTTAAATCAAATTTTCATATCTGAATTTATCAAATAGATATGAGAAAAATAAGTGTGAGAACAGAGAAACATGAATTATAACCATTAATTTTTTTCATTGGGGACTGACGACTTAAGGATGCTAGCTAGTTTCATTTTGCTACTTCTGTCAGATTTCGGAATCGCATGGTTTTTACCATTGTAATAATAAGAATAATAATATTTATTTGTTAAACACATTTACAATAAATGGTTATAACACATACATAATGACATAAGAATGAGATATAATGCAAACAATAGAAACTGGGTCTTGATGCAATTCTACACCCATTCACCACCGTCAGTAAATAAGTAAATATAGAATTGCACCAAGATGCAGCCCGGAAAATTTTGTAAAAATTAAACAAAATACCAGTATTTCCAAAATTTAAGTAGGTCTTTACAGATGGAAAGTTAGACTTTGTCTGAACCTCAAAGTTCCATTTCAAATCCTCAAACTCCTGCTTGGTGTTCACAAATCCTTCATAGGTACTTCCAACAGAAGAAAACAAATCACACCAATCTGTTTAAAAATATAAATAATATTACAGTTAAAATTTGTCAAAGAATATTGAAAAAAAACAGAGGCTCTCAACTGGTGATTCTGAGATCCGTTTAAACCATGTGCATTCTATGTGGGGGTGGCTGAAGGGTGGGGAGCCGTGGCTGAAGGGGCGGGGAGCAGTGTCAAAATAGACAGGGGACGGTGTGGGAACAGGCGGTAGTAATTTTGCATGGTCGGTGATGTAGCCGATTTAGATGTTTGTACATGCTTCATAATTGAGTCATTATTGTATATTCTTTTTTGTTAGCGCAATTTTTTTGTTCCGGATTTTTTTTACATTATCGTAACCACAAGCTACCAGCCGATCACATCAAGGTACTTCTTTGCTTTAGGGAACAACAGGGAAAGGATGTTAGGACATGAATTGTGATTCATAAAAAATTGTAATTCATAACTATGTCTCTTTGTGAACACTTTAAGTGCAAAGTTTTACGTGTTTTCACATGGAAAAGGTAGGTTTCATGCCATTAAACCTGGTTCAACCCACCATTTCCTTTGAAAAGCCTGTTCCAAGTCAGGGCCATTGCGATCTTCCATTGCCTGGATTTGTCTATTCTGATGAACATTTGAGATTGATCCTTCAAGTGCGGTAGCTTTTTATTCTTTAAAAAAAAGTGACACCGATTCCGAACACATAGTCGCATAAAGAAACATACATGTATGTCTGCGATATGTGCGTTTTATTTGACATGTTTTAAGAAATTATGAATAAAAAATAGTGGATACATGTTGAAATAGAAAAAAAAACATTTCCTTAATAAACTGGATTTTTTATGTATAGTGTGGGCATTGTGTGCGTTTTTGTAACGCACAATCACTCCATATACTTCTTATTGGTTTATCAATGCCCTAAGGTTTTTCCTAGCCCAAACATAGTTTGATCTTAGTCATAATTTCTTTTCACCTTCGGCTGTTTTGGTTTTATTGTTACAGTATGCTCTTTACATTGGTATAGTTTTCAGAATTTTAAATTTGGATTTTTTGGTAGAGTGCCTTTACATGATAAGCCTTGAATAAACGAAACACAAGTCCGATGTATTGTCTACAACTTTGCTGAAATTTTTATTTTATTTTTAACCATATAACTAAAGGCATTAATTCACCGAAAATGGCTAGCACATATTAAGGCAGTCTTGGTTGATAAACTGTCTAATATTGGTGTCCTTTAAAATAGTGGCAGATAACAGCGTAGTTTTCGGTCAGAAGTCATGATCATCTAGAGAATACCGCTCGGGATAGATCGAGACTTGAGGCAAGTATCTACCACAAATAGTTATCATGTTCAAAGCGCTTTTATCATGTTTATGGGACTTTTATATAAAGTCTTATAATGCTACGTAGAGAAAATAACTGGTAACGGGTGAAATAGGGACAGGGCACGGGGAGCGGTGAGATAGGGGGTGGGGAACGGCAAGAAAGGAGGCGGGGAGTGGGGATTCAATAACACCCTTTCCACCCCCCTTCTCTTCTTCTTCTTCCATATTAGAGCTGGATTCTCTGTGAGAATGTCTACGCTCTGCGGGACTACGCATGCTTAGTCACAGTATAAATATTGTCCCTTTAAGGCTTTGTACAGTTAAAATAAAATCGTGGTTCTGGTTAAAACTATGTACAACGTCAAGTTTGGTAGTTATTTGGTGGTTAGCTGGAGTCGAGAGCGGAAAACGTCAATGGAACTACCATGATCATTTAAATTCTGTGCACTAGAGACACATTGAGTATTCGGTCCTGATGTTGTGGTAGATGTAGATGTATAGTTTACGACCATTTTAAATAAACGCATTTTTTCCATCAATATAACAGAAATCAATGTAAATATTTAAGTGACCGAGTACTTTGACACGCTTCTGCATATCAAATGTTTTGAGATTACCTGTAACACATATGGTGCCCTGATTCATGATCTACAATATCTGTCACGTGTGGTTATTTTATGATGTTACATGGTTATCTATCTATTTCTGTAAATTTGTTTTTTACATTTTTCAGTTTACCGGTAAAAATGCTGCTTTCACTTTCACTTTCACCGGAAGTTTTGGTGAATCCCGTCTATTTTTATTTCGAGAATGCGCACAACGAAACCTGTGTACCGAGGTTGTTCTTTAGTCGTTATCTAGCAGTGCCTGGGATCCCCACCAGAAAGATCAGATCAGAAAAATAGAAATGGTGCAAAGACGGTCAGCCCGCTTTATAAAACATGAATACAGCAGACAACCAGGGACTGTTACTAGCTTACTGGAGGAATTTAAATTACCATAATTGAAAACAAGAAGGAAAATAAAAAGACTATGCTTACTTCACAAGACTGTTCATCATCAAATAGCCATTAATACACCTCCATATGCAAGACCTCAGGGTAGAAATACTCGAAGATCACACCGTCACAAATTTACCAACATGCAAACATCAAGTGACATATACAAAAACAGTTTCGTCCTGCAAACCATCAAGGAATGGAATCAGCTACCAGCCCATTTACTGGATATTGAAGATGTTGAGGAATTTAAGAACCGCCTCAACTCTTTCATAACAAACTAGCTATCCTTAACTACATTATTGTTTAATTTGCACATGCAAATACTGAACAGTTTTAAAGAGCACTTTATTGGATCACTTGCGGTTATTATGTACTTTATACTTGCGTGATGGGTTTGACACCCTTTGCAATTCAACCATGTAGATATAGATGTACAAAGCAAATTAAATTTCTTACCCCAATTTTACCAAATTTGCCCGTGCGGGTTCCGGGTGGCGAATAGGCCCACAGCAGCGCTAATCTTGTCGGTAAAAGTCCACTAAAGAGCGCTCAGAAACCTGACATCGGGTCAGGCCGCTTTGCCCACAAAGCGACTGGGATGTGTGCCCCTTTAATGGTAAGAAATATCATTGTCAAATGTCATTGCATCTTAAGTTATCGTGTATACACTAAAGTTAACCGACGACAACGACGACGACAGCATCATACCATTATACGTCCGCAAATTTTTTGCGGTCGTATAAAAACGGAAAGCATCATCATCTTCCTTAGAGAGGGGAACAAACAGTCTCAAATCAGAAAAAAACAGATCTTGTAACTTCACAAAATTGATAAATTGTTAAAATGGTAATTTTATAGTTTGGACCTAAATATATTTGTGTTACAAAGTTATTTTAAACTCTAAATCAGATATAATTAACAAATTGATGAAGCTTCTATAGTACACGTACATTTATATACATGTGGAATAAGTGTACATGTACATGGTGTAAGTAACACTACTGCCACTTATGCACATATGAATTGCAATATATGTACAGAACACCAAGAGACATACGGTCACATACCTTGATAGCTACAATATTGTAGCTCCTTTGACATCTTTGATCAACGGACCTGAAAATGTATTCCACCGTATGGGACCCCTACCTGAAGCTACATCAAAGCCCAATCAAAGATGTCGAAGGAGCTACAATGTTGTAGCTAATACCATGACTGAACACCGTGACAGCAGTACACAACTCGATAGTGGGTATACATTTTCAGTGGCAGTGATTTTGTGTCGTACTCAGAGGTTTAGGAGAAAAGTCATTATTTAATATTTCCAGAAAATACTCATCTTTCATTATAGCTACAATATTGTAGCTACTTTCATTATTCCCTATAAAGGCTTGAATGATTTTATCTCGCAAGATCTTATTTGTCGTATTACAGATTGGTTGGTTTTAATATTTTAGCAAGCATTTTTGTCATTTTTCTAATCATGAAGCTCGATATCTGAAGAATATAAGTTTCTTAAACGTGATATTACAGAAAAGCAGTTGGACCGAACTGTTACAGAAGTTGAGATGATGAAAAATTCACAAGCTATATTTTAAGCGTTTTTGTTACAGTTAGTGGTCCAGGTTTTACATGTATTTCTGTGCCTTGACTGCCCATTCAATGCAATGGTCTGTCCCTGATGTCCATTTCTGAATAGAAGTGATATAATTATATCTGTCAGAAAAGTAACGCACGGTTAAAAATGTATGTAACATTTTATAGTTAATTTCTAATACATCCAATATTACTTAACAGTAAGAAAAGAAAACGAAATTATAATTCCTTATACTCGTAATAATGAACAAACTGTTTATGAACTTACTTATTCATTTTTTTTGCTTTATTATTTTAGGCTAGGGTCAGACATTGTGCTATTTTAAACACTAACAAGAATAAAACCATAATGACAAGACAAAGTTGTTTTCAATCTAACAACAACTTTATTTCATCAGAGATGAGCGAGGAGGACAGTGGTTCTGACTCTGAGGATGAAAAGACCACCAAGACTCTGCCATGGCGGTCAGACTGTGCCAACAATTGGTTTAAATATTTGGACAAAAAAGAATTAAAGAAAAGATAATCAGGAAAGACGGGAGGTGCTGCATACCGGCATGTGTCGATTCAAAGCAGTAAGGAAGAGCCAATGAGTCCCCAATCCTTTTCTATAGGTCTTTTTATGATTGGGATGAGGAATGAGTCCATTTGATGGTTCAGGAAAAGTCTGCAAAAAACTTTTGCTTTATTGACTTAAAATATTACCCAATGGGACAATGTCAAAAGACCGAAAGGGCAACGACGAAAACAGTAAATACGAACAACACAGCACGAAACAAACAGTTCATTGTATCATCCTTTTCATGTTCATCGCCTGTAAATAACCTATATAGCGTTGCACGGGCGTAAAGTGAGTGAGTTGGTGTTTTACGCCCGTGCAACGCTATATAGGTTATTTACAGGCGATGAACATGAAAACGATGATAAAATGAACATGAAATGATGATGATAAATGAAATATGAGAGTGGGTAACAAAGGGAACATCAAATTTTGAAGAACCACAGGAAAAGGGGAGAGGTGGGTAGGGACGGAAAATTTAGCCTATGTGGTGCACTACTTGACGGTCCACAAAGGGGTCTTTTACGTGCATGAAGCGTGGCACTCTCCACACACGTTGGCCCACTATGGTCGGCGGTCAGGGTTTCCGTATTATAGACCTGACAACCCCCGCGGACGAGGGCCACCCTATTCAGCCACCTAGGGTACACACTTGGTCGCTCTGTGGGCTGAGCACTGACCCGACGTCAGAATCCCAAGACCCTTAGTCGCCTCTTACGACAAGCTAGGCTTTGCTGCGGGCCTATTCGCCACCCGGGCCCTGCACGGGACCACTATGATCAGCGGTCAACCCGAGGACTATACCAACAAGCAACAGCCCAATCACAGACGTCGTAGACATCGCCGACGTAGACGCAAGCGTCCATACTGGGATGATGATACTTCTATCCATGATCATTCAACAGTTCCTTCAGCATCTACACAGCCGGATAGAGAGCCATTTATTTGCTACAGATGTAGTGGACTTAACCATATGGCCTGTGCGTGTCGAGTTCGACTTGATCATGTTAGGAAAGCTATCAACTACCAACATACCAATGTAGAAGCCAAGATATACCAACAGCAGACTGCAGATGGTATAAATGGACTCTTAGGTAGCCCCAACGAAGCCACAGTGAAGATTAATGGTATTTCAGCATCAGCTTTACTGGACACAGGATCCACTGTAAGTACAGTCAGCAGAGATTTTCACCGTCAGTTCCTGTCCGACTGTCCCATACAGACTTTGCAGACTATACTCAACATAGACTGTGCTGATGAAGAAAGATTGCCATACCTAGGTTACATCACTGCTGAATTAGTTTTACCAGGTTCTGCTATGAGTGAAAGACCTCACCAGTGTCTTTTGCTAGTTGTACCAGATAGCACTTACAACAAGACAGTTCCTCTTCTTCTTGGTACCAACATTTTGACAGCTGCCATGACAGATTTGAAACAACGATTTGGTTCAAGATTTCTTCAGAGTGCTGATCTCCACACCCCTTGGTATATGGCGTTTAAATGTTTGGTTTTTAGAGACAGGGAGCTGGAGAAGAGAATTAACAGACTTGCCATCATCAAGAGCGCTGAAGGAAAGACTATCCGTATAAAGCCTAGCAGAGATGTGGTATTACAGGGATATATGGATCACGAACTGCCATACCTTCCTGTTTGTGGACTTGTTCAATCAACTGATAGAGCAGCGATCCCATCAAATTTACAAAGAAAGATAACTCAATATGACAAAAAAATACATTTCGATTTTTTGCAAAATTTTGAATGCCGTAAGTCCGATTTTCAATTTTTTTTTAAAGTCTACACTTACCCTACAAAGGATCAGAAATGCCAGGTAAAAATTCACTTCGGTTTCGATGATGGTGTAAATTACATTGACGACATAGGTTGTGCCTAGTCCAATGAACTTGCTGATAGTGGTTTTCAAAGTTTAAAAATCTTTAACCAACAATCTGGGCTTCGAAGTCGCAGAGCAAAAAATATAGTGCATCGGACACAAAAATGATCTAGGAAAGTTCTTTGATACAGTGAACATGACAATTTCTATTCCTATTGAAATACTTATTGAAATAAAGGGAATCATAGAAAATTAACTGACTAAGAAAACAATCACAAGGAAAAAAGTAAGAGTCAATTATTGGAAAGTTGTCTTACATAGCTGATTGTGTCAGATTATCTAGACTGTTTATTACCCGCTTACTTGTTTTACTAAGAACTGTTTCTAGAAAAGGTTATCATGTTTATCTACATTATAAGGCGAAAAAAGACTTGAAATGGTTTTTGACATTCATGAATGAACTCAATGGGAGGACCACTATACCAGATCATGTGTGGATCGAACCTGGTCATTTAATTCAAACCGATGCTACATTGTCAGGCTTAGGAGGCATATATTATGGCACAGGCGGCGTCAATACAGAATATTTTCACTGTAAATTTCCTTCACACTGGATTGGTCATCACATATGCATATCTTTAATTTTGGCCATACTGATCAGTCTGAAATTATGGGGACTTAAATTGCATAACAGGCGCATAGTGTTGTAATGTGACAACGCTCAATCAATCAAAGCTTTAATTAGAGTCGAAGCATAAAACATATTCATATAAAACACAAGCTCTGTGGAGCTTTAGAATCAACTTAAATCATAGCACAAGTACATATATAATACATAACAACATACTTTGCTACTATTTAATTCCTTTTTAAAAGTTTCGTCTTTACGTTAAACTTAACCGGTCTAGCACATGGATTTATTTTTAAAAGGTATATAGATTTTCGATGCTCGCTAAAAAGGCAGAGCCTTAGTCATATTATGTAAATACACATAATTATGATATACCTGTAGTTCATGATCACACATATACAAGGTAAGACAATTGATACCATCTTCAACCTACAAAGCCTCAAAAGACAGTCTTTCTCTATTTTCATTTAGTCAGTTAGTCTTGCCTCATAAGACAGTCTTTCTCTATTTTCATTTAGTCAGTTAGTCTTTCTCTATCTTCAATTAGTTAGTTAGTTAGTTATTGCTTTACACCCAAGCAGCACGATTTCGGCTATATAAATTATGAACGGTTAATTTGAATATGCTATATATCGATATTTCAAGGAGTAACATCTCATCAGTAGCATTAAATCAAAACATTGGAAGGTCAAATTCCGAAACTCTTGAAAACGAAAAGTACTCAAAACCAAACTGTTCGAACAAGGAAGCCAAATCCAGCACCGAAGATATCGACCATGTGCATTACAAGGAAAGAAACCTGGTGTTTTAAACAATTTTGAATTTAAAAACGGAAATTTCAGCGACAAAAATATAGGAAATTTTATGGTAAATCGTGTCAGACAAGTCTGACTACCAGGCTTGTGATTACCCTCGGGGACCTCTGGTCCACCAGCAGCGGTTATCGCCCAGTGGTTTCAAAATTACAAATACCAAAACGCGGGTATGAACGGTTAATTTGAATATGCTATATATCGATATTTCAAGGAGTAACCTCTCATCAGTAGCATTAAATCAAAACATTGGAAGGTCAAATTCCGAAACTCTTGAAAACGAAAAGTACTCAAAACCAAACTGTTCGAACAAGGAAGCCAAATCCAGCACCGAGGATATCGACCATGTGCATTACAAGGAAAGAAACCTGGTGTTTTAAACAATTTTGAATTTAAAAACGGAAATTTCAGCGACAAAAATATAGGAAATTTTATGATATATGAAATATGGGATGGCGTGGGAAACACAGGGACGGTAAATTTTGAAGAACCACAGGAAAAGGGGAGAAGTGGGTAGGGGCGGAAAATTTAGCCTATGTGGTGCACTACTTGGCGGTCCACAAAGGGGTCTTTTGCGTGCATGAGTGAGTGAGTGAGTGAGTGAGTTGGTGTTTTACGCCCGTGCAACGCTATATAGGTTATTTACAGGCGATGGACATGAAAAGGATGATAAAATGAACATGAAATGATGATGATAAATGAAATATGGAGATGGGGTGGGAAACAAAGGACCGGTAAATTTTGAAGAACCACAGGAAAAAGGGGAGAGGTGGGTAGGGGCGGAAAATTTAGCCTATGTGGTGCACTACTGGGCGGTCCACAAAGGGGTCTTTTACGTGCATGAAGCGTGGCACTCTCCACACACGTTGGCCCACTATGGTCGGCGGTCAGGGTTTCCGTATTATAGACCTGACAACTCCCGCGGACGAGGGCTACCCTATTCAGCCACCTAGGGTACACACTTGGTCGCTCTGTGGGCTGAGCACTGACCCGACGTCAGAATCCCAAGACCCTTGGTCGCCTCTTACGACAAGCTAGGCTCTGCTGCGGGCCTATTCGCCACCCGGGCTCCGCACGGGACTTTACGTGCATGAAGCGTGGCATTCTCCACACACGTTGGCCCACTATGGTCGGCGGTGTCTTCTAAACAAGATGACTTCTTTGGCATCTTAGGCTTTTTTGGTAGGCAGGCTTTTCGTAAGGTCAAGAGACTCTGTTGCCCTTCTAATAAAGAAAAAAAAACCCGTGCGGGGCCCGGGTGGCGAATAGGCCCGCAGCAGAGCCTAGCTTGTCGTAAGAGGCGACTAAGGGTCTTGGGATTTTGACGTCGGGTCAGTGCTCAGCCCACAGAGCGACCAAGTGTGTACCTTAGGTGGCTGAATAGGGTAGCCCTCGTCCGCGGGGGTTGTCCGGTCTATAATACGGAAACCCTGACCGCCGACCATAGTGGGCCAACGTGTGTGGAGAGTGCCACGCTTCATGCACGTAAAAGACCCCTTTGAGGACCGCCCAGTAGTGCACCACATAGGCTAAATTTTCCGACCCTACCCACCTCTCCCCTTTTTCCTGTGGTTCTTCAAAATTTACCGGACCTTTGTTTCCCACCTCATCACCATATTTCATTTATCATCATCATTTCATGTTCATTTTATCACTTTTCATGTTCATCGCCTGTAAATAACCTATATAGCGTTGCACGGGCGTAAAACACCAACTCACTCACACTCACTAATAAAGAAAAAAACACACAAGGCTCCAAGGAGCTTGAATCGCTCACCTGGTCCTTCAACCATATATGGGTGATCTATAACTTGTCATCTGACAACTTCAACCCAATGAAGATTTTTGTAGACCTTAATGAGCTCAACATCAAGCAAACAACGTTTTTTTCTGTCTTCAAAAGTTATAATGCTATTTTTACCTCTAAAGGACCATTACTCTATAAGGGGTCATCTGACAAAATGCAGACTTTTGTAGATCTAAATGGGCTGAAGGTTTAAGCAAGCAACAGCTTTTTTCTATCTGCAATAATTTTCATTCTTTGGGGCAAAAACATGGAAAATAGCCACTATTTTTTACCTTAAGAGAACCATTACATCTATATGGGGTCATCTGAAAGCTTTGACCAAATGCAGACTGTTGAAGAGCTTAATGGGCTGAAGGTTTAAGCAAGCAACAGCTTTTTTATCTGCAATTGTTTCAATCATATAGTGCAAAAATATGAAAAAAACACTATTTAGACCCTTAAAGGGCCGTAATCCCTGTAAGGAACAACTTTGGCATAATGAAGCTTTTGAAGAGCTTAAAGAGCTGAAGGTTTAAGCAAGCAATATTCATTTTAGTTTGACACCGTAGGATCAAAATACCAAGTTTAATTAAATATTGTTCCGTAGTTACAGAGGAGAAGAATTTTGAAAAATTGTTAATTGACGACAGACAACCACGGACTCCAAGTGATGGCAAAAACTCACATTCAGCCCAGGTGAGCTAAAAAGGATATATATATATATATATATATATATATATGTTCACCATGTTTGACCCTTAAAAATTACGAAAATTTTTCCATGTTTGACCCTTAAAACAGCCCTGACATCGAGAGATGCGGGGTCGTCAGGCGATAATGCGGAAAACCTGACCGCAAACCATAGTGGTGCACCGTGTTGGGAAAAATGTCACACTCCTCGCACGTTTAAGAACCCTGTTGCAGGTATCGGTAAGAGTAGGACCCGTAGGATCCCCGTGCAGGAGGCTAAATTTCCCGTCCCTACTCATCACTCTTTTCCAGTGGCAGTCAAAACTCTCCTACCCGATTGGCCTTGTGTCCCCATTCACTCCACTTCATTATCACTTCCTGTTCATTGTATCACCACTTTCATGTTCATCTCCCGGATATAGCCGAAATCGTGCTGCTTGGGAGTAAAGCAATAACTAACTAAATTTTTGCATCAGGATCAAAATAACTGGTCCATAAACATCGAAATAAAATATACGATCTCACAAAAAACAGGATTCCCTAATACTGGATCTTTAATGAACTTTCTCTATACATGTATAAAAACAACTCGTTGAAAATACAACAGTCTTCCAAACGTCCTAGCCGGTGCATTCCTATGACATGTTCGATCCTTCCCTGAGATGGTCAATCACCTGGTTGGCAAAATATATAGCATGGTCTCTCCAAGGAAATGTCCTGTGGTTATAGTTAAGACTGGTGACAATATGGTGTTCACGCTTTACCACTGGTCGTCCCTGATCGTCGAAAAATTTCCTTTGTACCAAACATAAATTCACCATTTTTATTTCCTCTTGTGGTGGGGTCTTCGTACCCGGTTCATTATGTTGATCACTGTTAACTCCAGGAGGACAAGCTCAGTTTTCCATGATCTCATCCACCTTGACAACGTCATCATCCTCCCTCTCTTCATTGGAACGTTCATTTTCAATATCAACAAAAATGGTCTCATCATTGGAAGACACCTCCACCCACTCTCCTCCCTTTCTTCATCAAAGCAGCACCTTCTGATTCTGACTCCGACCCGCTATGGTCATCTCCAACAGGTCCAGGGTTAGAGGATGAACAAGACGACAAATCCTCGAAATCATCCCTGTCCTCATACTGGAATATTATTCATTTTGCAACGTCTTTTGCCAAACTGGCTTTATACCCGTGGTAACTATTAAGGCGTTGAGCTATATGTTTTCTCCCGAAGAAGTGTCTTCCAAACTCATTGCACGGAATTACTTTATATTTGAATTGTGAAAACGGTTCCTGTGCCTCTTAAAGTTTTTAACATTTGCAAATGATAACCGGCAAGGTCCGCATCTCCATATTCCTCCCATCTTGGGACAGCGTATGATGATTTGAAGACAAAACCAGTCGAATTTTGCCGGTAGTTTTCTTTTTCTTCGCGCATTTGTAGGACCCCCGGGCTCCGGCCGATTCATGGTTGTCCTCTGCCACGACCTCACGGAGCGATTAAATGGCCTACCTCGAGCTCCGGATCCAAACCTAGGCGGGTAATTCCTGTACGTTCATATGCTTCTTTTATCATCTCCTCTGCATTCGGGACCTGCGCTTGGGGGTCCTTCAGCATCTGTTATCCTATTCATCCCTACTCCACTTCTTACTTTGTACTTTCCTCTATTGGCAAGTCGTTTCTTCGATAATTCCTTCTCTCCTTCCCTCAGACACTCTTCCTGCATTTATAAAATATATTTTTTCATCAAAATTGAACCAAGTTTAATTTTTGGCAGGAAAAAAGTGACAAATTATGTCCCTTCGTTTTCAATATTTTGCTGGTAAAATTAAAACCGCACGACCATTTTCATTTTTTGTTTTGCAGATGGTAGATCATTTTTGTACCGATTACACCATAATTTAAATTTACTCTATTCCAGCCGGTTTAAGTATGTTTGCCAAAATTCAGCGATTTTGCGAGTAATATTCTAGAACTTAAATTAAAATTTGACGATGGTGGCCATTTTTGAATCCAAGATGGCCGCCAAAATTTAAAGTAATCTGATTATAATAAAAATTGGTATACTGATATATTATGATGTTGCGAGCAATATTCTATAACTTAAATTAAAAATCGACGATGGTGGCCATTTTCAATCCCCCCGTGCGGAAACCGGGTGTGAAAAGAATAGTCCCGCAGCCGCCCGTAAAGCTTGTCGTAAGAAGCGACTAAACGGGTCAACATGTTTGCCGTGTATTGCGACCTGTGTTGGGGGAGGACGGGATCCTGGTCCACGTATGTGGGCTTTGGCCCTTACTTCTCCTAGACAGGCGGTCAGATTTGGCTCGGTCTGATCAATCGGCTGGTCACGCCAAGCCCTGTAAAGCACCTTCTAATTTATTTCAAACTTTCTTGTCGTAATATTTGAATTTATTACTTGATGTCAGTTATGCTTTACAGAAGGCGATGGCTCATGGGTCAATCGTGTGGATGTTATTCTGGAAGGGTTGTATCGCCGGGTAACCCCTGGCACAATGCTTGTCTTCTTTAAGGAATACTCTGTGCGAGTATGCTGTCCTTGTAACCCTGGTGCTTTCAACATGAGACCCGTTGTACGACAGCATCGCCCCTGTTGGCGCTTCATGGCGGGCGGGGAGCAAGGCAGTGAAATTATTTACATTCACCATGGGAACCCCAAATAACTAAAAAACAACAAGTTCATGTGATAATTTAAAAAGAAACATTTCTTTAAGTGATAGTGAAGATCAAGATGTATCAGGCTCTTTCAAGCGACAAAATACAAATAATGATAGTTGGCCAAAATTTATTGTTCTTTCTAGTAAAGATGCCACTCGCCCTTTGACAAAGGTTTCACCCTTTGTCATTGACAAAAAAATCAAAAGCGTTACCGGAGTTGATATTCCAAAGGTCACCAAGCTTCGCTCCGGTAACCTTCTAGTCGAGTGTGCTAAACAACAACAAGCCAAAAACATATTGACAATTTCATCTATTTTGGAAATACCAGTATCAGCTGAAGCCCATCGATCCCTGAATCGTTCACAGGGTATCATTCGAGATAGAGATCGAAACCTTGCTGATATATCAGAGCAAGATATCTGCTCTGAACTTGAATCACAAGGTGTCATCCAAGTCAAAAGATTCACTAAAAGAGACGACAACAAAGTTATTAAATTAAATACTTACTTAATTACTTTTAATGCAGCTGTTCCACCAAGTCATTTAAATCTAGGCTATGTTAGAGTGTCTGTAGACATCTTTGTTCCAAATCCTCTTCGCTGTTTGAAATGTCAACGTTTTGACAATGGAGAGGCTACATGCAACGGAAAAGAAAGGTGTGTAAAGTGTGCACAGGAAGGCCATTCGGATTTCAACTGTGCCAATGATCCAAAATGTGTTAACTGTAGCGCTGACCACCTTTCTTCATCCAAACAATTTCCCGTTCTTTTAAATGAAAAACAAATTCAAAAAACTTAAAGCTGAAAAAAACATTTCATATCAGGAAGCTCGTCGTCAAGTCTCTATCTCGAATGATACAACACCATCAAGGTCGAACGCGGAGGCTGCTAAACCCTCTAGGACATTTGGTTACCAAACTATGTACACCTGGCCGGAAGGTGAAATTAAGCACCGTACATGCAATACCAATGGATGGATGTTTGGTGTCGACTGTTTTGATAAAGTAACCCAAAAGTGTTTTGTCAAATACAGTAAGAAACCATGGAAAGAGTTGGATGATTCTCATCCTCCTCCACGAAAGTCCACAGCAGGTCCAAATAACGATTCAGTGGTCGATGAGACATTGTTTTATACACCACGTAAGTCATCTTGGGCCGGATTTGGAGCTCCTGCCCGAGTTTCCAATCCTCAGCCCTCTTCTTCTTCAACTTCTGTATCAAAGAAAAAACAGTCTTCCTCAAGGTCATCGTCTGCTTCTCAAACTTCTAATAGACAGCACCGATCCGGATAGACGACAGAACTCATCACAACAGACGTCACCATCAAAATCTCGATCCAAGAAAGCCGAACGAAATGCAATTTTTATGCATAATCGTTTTGGCTCTCTTGCTGACGACATGGAGTCGGATATGGATCTTTCGGAAACACCGATCGAGCGTTCACAGAGCCAGTCTCCACACAGACGTAGGCGATCTCTCGGTAGACTTTCCGATCCTAATCAGACTCCAAAATGAGTATCATCATTCAATGGAATGGCCGAGGCCTCAAGGCCAATTTTCTTGAATTACATCTTTTAGTGCAGTCATTAGATCCAACTGTCTTTTGTCTTCAGGAAACTCACCTCAAGGAAACTGACACGATTTCCTTGAAGGGCTTCTCTATGTATAGCAAATTTTCTAATACTGAGCGAGCTGCCGGCGGATCTTCCACCTTAGTAAAGGATCGCATTCTCCATAGTTCGATTCCTTTAACTACCGATCTGCAAGCAGTTGCCGTGAGAGTTTCATTACATCAAACAATAACTCTATGTTCAGTTTATATACCACCAAATGATAATTTAACTTTAGCGCAACTTCAAAATTTAACAGATCAGCTTCCTGCTCCATACATGCTAATTGGGGATTTCAATGCCCACAATCCATTATGGGGCAGTGTTACTTTAAATGATAAGGGTAAAAAGATTGAGGATTTTTTATCCAAAGAATCGCTATGCATTTTTAATGATGGTTCGTCTACATTTTTACATTCTGGCAATGGAACCTATTCATCAATTGATCTCTCTATTTGTGATCCTTCTCTTTTATTAGACTTCTCGTGGCAAGTACCCCTACCACTTATTTAGTGTTTTCTTTGACTATAACCCTAATCTTATAATTTTGTGTCTTGATATGCTAACTCCTAACCCTAATTGTGTGTTTTATACTAAACCTAACCCTAATTATATGTTTTACACTGACACTAACACTGATTATACCTTTTTGTACTTACCCTTATCATAAATGTATTTTTTTGTACTTACCCCTACCACTTATTTTGTGTTTTCATCGACTATAACCCTAATTGTACAATTTTGTACTTATCCTAACTGTAAGTGTACCTTTATATGCTATCCCTAACTGTGTGTTTTATACTAACTCTAACCCTAATTATATCTTTTACACTAACCCTTACCTTAATTGTATGTTTTTGCACTTACCCTTACCTTGCTAGGTGGCGGAGATTACCTTCCATATCCTCTATCGCTTTACCAAGAATGCATTTTCTGAAAATCTAGGTGTTTTCTTCGAGGTCCGCTATCGCTTTTCCGAGAAAAAACATTTTCTGAAAATCTAGGTGCTTTCTTCGAGGTCCGCCATCGCTCTTCCGAGAAAAACAAATCGGCCTCACGAATTATCCATTTTATGACTTGAAACTTTGTTGACGTGTTGATTTAATTAAAAACATATTGTTTTATTTGGTTATTTCAACTTATTGTTTAATTTGGTTATTTTGTGTGGTCTCAAACGTCAACGTTCAGCATTATTGTCAAAATGAGGTCTTGTTCAAAATCTATGAAGACTACCAAGAAAGTTTTTTTTTTAAATGAATGGCGATTAATTCTACAGAAGACCTAGTGCAAAAGGCAAACAAATTGTTTCAAACCCGTCCAAGCAGTCGATAAATTAAGCCGGATTGGAAGGTTATTTTCCAAATTTCTCTGGCCAAAGAACGAGTGCAACTGTCCCGGGGCCACTGTCCTCTATCAAGCAGGAGTACCAGAGCAAGATATCTGGCCAAGAACCGACAATCTATCAGTCAAAAGCGTCAGAAGATATAAACGTCCGTCTGTTATGTTTTACTGGAATGCCATCGCTTAGCATAGTGTGTTTACGTGGTTGCTGGTTGTTAAACTAAGGCAACGACCATTTGATTTTCGGGGAGGGGGAGCCTGGGATTTTCACCCGAGCCGGATTTTTTTTTTCGACCGCTGCGCAGGCCAGCTTATTTTTTTCCCATACACTCAATGCTAGAAAATTTTGTTCAGAAAATCTCTTGTTTTTTAATGCGCAAAATCAGGGACAGATTATATTTTTCGACCTATAAGCTGGCCAGACTATTTTTTTTGCAAAAAATCAGAGCCAGAATATCTTTATTTAAATCCCAGTCCCCCCTAGAAAATCAAATGGTCGGTGCCTAATCAAATGTGTCGAAATTCTTTCATCCGGGTGGCGAATAGGCCCGCAGCAGCGCTAAGCTTGTCGGTAAAAGTCCACTAAAGAGCGCTCAGAAACCTGACATCGGGTCAGGCCGCTTTGCCCACTAAGCGACTGGGATGTGTGCCCCAGGTGGTTGAATGGGGCAGCCCTGACATCGAGAGATGCGGGGTCGTCAGGCTATAATGCGGAAAACCTGACCGCAAACCATAGTGGTGCACCGTGTTGGGAAAATGTCACGTTCCTCGCACGTTAAAGAACCCTGCTGCAGAACCCGTAGGATCCCCATGCAGGAGGCTAAATTTCCCGTCCCTACCCATTACTCCTTTTTCCAGTGGCAGTCAAAACTCTCCTACCCGATTGGCCTTGTGTCCCCGTTTCCTCCACTTCATCATCATTTCATGTTCATTGTATCACCACTTTCATGTTCATCTCCCGGATATAGCCGAAATCGTGCTGCTTGGGAGTAAAGCAATAACTAACTAACTAACCAATCATACCATATAAATATAAAAAACACGTAACATTATTTTAACTATACGTCCATCACTACCTAGACTCGAATATTCCTGTATCATGCGACTGTGCTAATTCGGACTTTAGATATGCTCCTTGTGGCCATATTGTTACTGGCGACCTAAACATTGTCGATGACCCAGAGGTTATTAAATTCTTGAAAAGGAGACAAAAACTCAGACCTCCTTCGAAAATTAATTTTTTGATTGTGTAAATACTGCCCTTCAATCGTACTGTAAGACCTGGATTAGACGAGAAGGAGTAGATTCCAAATCTTTAGACAAATTTAAGAATAAATTCATATCCATTGTAAAGTTACGAATAAGCGAATTTCAAAACACCTTTGTAGAATATCGACCCCATACTTATATAAACAGAATTAAATAGAAACTACAGCTTCATGTACTTTTCTAAAAATCACATAATTTTTTTCTAAAAGAAAACGTCATTTCATTATTTCAAAATATAACTAAATTATTTTTCCTTACTCCTGACATGAATATTATTATGAACGAAGAAATATCTTTCTGGTGAAAGTTTTAGCTCATTTTCAGGAGTTTACGAAAAAATGGTATTTTTGTAGAAAAAAATGAAAAACGATTAAGTGCTTATTTTAAGTGATTTTTTTTAGATAAACCCTACCTAATCGTTATTGGAAAATAACATTGCTATTTTAACGCCTATATGTATTTAATCGTTAAAATGACATTTTGAATTCAACATGGCCAGAAAGTCATTAAAAAGACAGACATTTGTGAGCAGGCACATATTTAAAACCTGCAAAACCCATTAAAAACTCAAGAGTTGTCGGTAAATGATATCGGCAACACAACATTTTGAAGCGATATCTACGGTTTTCGAGATATAAATAAAAATGTGATTTCTCAAGGGAGATAATCGGGTCGAAATTTTCAAAGTGCTCCGATTTACATGAAAATTTATATTTAGGGTTTTTTTGACATGCTGAAGAGAATAGTGGCAAATACGGGTCGTTTGGGGGACTTTGTGACTTGCTTGCAATCACAGTTAATACTTGTTATTATTCTTCTTCTTCTTCTTATTCTTCCACTTAGTCGTGAACTTGTCCGGAGATCCCAGAGAAAACAACTCCACATATCAATATGAAACTTAGCAGGATAATAGATTGTAAAGAAAGGAAGCTTCGTTGACAATCCGAATTTTCAAAATGGCGGCCGTTCCCATGGAAACAGGAAAATGGACTAAATATTGGACATTGCAATATCTCGGTAACCTAGGTGCGCAGGGTTCTGAAATTTTGTAGGTTGATAGAGCAAAACATTCTCTTTAATAATATGAAAAAAAATTTTGAAGCGATATTTACGGTTTTCGAGATATAAATAGAAATGTGATTTCAAGGGAGATAATCGGGTCAAAAATTTTCAAAGTGCTCCGATTTACATGAAAATTGATATTTAGGGGTTTTTCGACATGCTGAAGAGAATAGTGGCAAATACGGGTCGTTTGGGGGACTTTGTGACTTGCTTGCAATCACAGTTAATACTTGTTTAAAATATAGTTCATACGATATGTTAATATTTTCAAAACCAAGCTTTATTTTCAGTTTTTGTATGATTCAAAATTAGTTAAATATTCAAAGGCACTTGTATGCAAAATATTATAAAAATTCAATAAAATATAAAAAGAGGGTGCCATTTTAAATGTGGTGGTGCTTAACTTTTGGCAGACTGTTGGATAGTAAATATGTACAGTTCAATACTTGGGTTTTAAAACTGTATACATACCTCTTACAAAACTGCACAATGTGGTGCTCTCAAACGAGCTTTTGTCCCCCTTGCCCTTCCAGTTGAACGAAACGGCAACTTCCGTGGTCATCAATTGACCCATAACCCTCCCTGTACAGTCAGCCACATCTTCTCCTCAGACCCTTCCTAGAAATCCAATCTGAAAAAGAGGAACTAAAAAATGACCTGAACTAGGGTAAACCATTTCTTTCTGAAATTCAATGGGACAGCTCTAAACATCCTTTGTAAATTAACAGATTTTTATGGGACACTATAAATTTTAATGTGCTAAAAGACGCATGGCCCCACTGGTAAATCTTTTGGTGTTCAAAGTACATTATTACACTACGAAATGGGCTATGCACAATATAAGACCACGTGTATTTAAGGGAGTACGAGCCTGAGATTTTTTGTTCTTAAAAGTTATTTAATAAAGGCAATTACAAGACTACCGAACCTTAATAATCTCAATGTCCAGAGAAAAAGAAAAAAACAACAAAGTATAATCATACCGGAGAAATGGTTGATAGACAATTAAGAAAGACTAGCTCCAAATAGTTCGAACTTTTGAAAATTAGTTGAAATTTACATATTTTGTTTGTACTAAGTGGATAAAAGTTTTCCTTATATTTTTTGATTTCACAAGGAAAAAGAAATAGGCTTCATCATTTCCTTTGTTTTCTTGGGATATTTTTAAGTCTCCCAAACGAAGTTTGGAGACTTATTGTTTTTGTTGCGTTTCTTATTAAGGTCTTTCCCTTTCCAAGGGAAGACCTTATTGTATTTCTTCTGATTATTATTTTTTTTTTCTTCCGCCAAAAATCAACTTGTAGAAGTACGCGACATGTCGCGATGAAAGTTGGTACACTTTATCGGTCAAAGTTTGTCGTCTCAGAAAAAACACTTGGGTACCGTACCCTTTTGCATATAAGAATTATCTCCCTTTTCACTGTAAAGTTTGTTGCTCTATCTCCTCCTAAGCCATAGAAGGTACCAAATTCAATCCTTTTGAAACAGGTAGAGTAACTCTTGGTTTTGTGCCCAAGTATTTTTCATATTGATATATTCAATAATGTAGGAGTTATTCCCCTTGAAACTTTGGTTAAAAATTCTAAAATCAACAAATCTTAAGATATTTCAATGAAACTTGGTATACAGGATCAGTGACCCCTAAGAACCAAAATAAGGTCAAGGTCATCATTTGGTGATTTGTAAAAAAATAACATTTTTTGATTGCGAAATAAGTCCAAGAAGGAGACACATTTTTCAGTACCCATTTTACTTTAAATGGTGTGTTTATTTTCCCTCTACCCAACACAGAAAAAAAAATGGAAAAAAGTGAAAAAATGTTGTCGCGACATGGATTTTTGTGATTTTTAGACCGTATCACTGTATTTAACCATGGTATGACCTTGAAGGTTTTTTGAAGATCAAATCATCTTACATTCACTATTCCAACCTATTTCAGTCATTAAAAGTCACCAGATGTCAAAAATAAAAAAGTTGACTTTTGCCCCCCCTTTTTTTGAAATTTTGGAAATTTGCCATTTTTTACCAAAAAATGTTATTTTTGGGTAAATACACCTTATTTGACCATATTTAGACCATATCTACCCTAAAATCCCTGAAAAAGTCTCATCTGCCCTCTTTTTTAAGGTCTTTCCCTTTCCAAGGGAAGACCTTATTGTATTTCTTCTGATTATTTTTTTTTTTTTTCTTCCGCCAAAAATCAACTTGTAGAAGTACGCGACATGTCGCGATGAAAGTTGGTACACTTTATCGGTCAAAGTTTGTCGTCTCAGAAAAAACACTTGGGTACCGTACCCTTTTGCATATAAGAATTATCTCCCTTTTCACTGTAAAGTTTGTTGCTCTATCTCCTCCTAAGCCATAGAAGGTACCAAATTCAATCCTTTTGAAACAGGTAGAGTAACTCTTGGTTTTGTGCCCAAGTATTTTTCATATTGATATATTCAATAATGTAGGAGTTATTCCCCTTGAAACTTTGGTTAAAAATTCTAAAATCAACAAATCTTAAGATATTTCAATGAAACTTGGTATACAGGATCAGTGACCCCTAAGAACCAAAATAAGGTCAAGGTCAAGGTCATCATTTGGTGATTTGTAAAAAAATAACATTTTTTGATTGCGAAATAAGTCCAAGAAGGAGACACATTTTTCAGTACCCATTTTACTTTAAATGGTGTGTTTATTTTCCCTCTACCCAACACAGAAAAAAAAATGGAAAAAAGTGAAAAAATGTTGTCGCGACATGGATTTTTGTGATTTTTAGACCGTATCACTGTATTTAACCATGGTATGACCTTGAAGGTTTTTTGAAGATCAAATCATCTTACATTCACTATTCCAACCTATTTCAGTCATTAAAAGTCACCAGATGTCAAAAATAAAAAAGTTGACTTTTGCCCCCCCTTTTTTTGAAATTTTGGAAATTTGCCATTTTTTACCAAAAAATGTTATTTTTGGGTAAATACACCTTATTTGACCATATTTAGACCATATCTACCCTAAAATCCCTGAAAAAGTCTCATCTGCCCTCTTTTTTAAGGTCTTTCCCTTTCCAAGGGAAGACCTTATTGTATTTCTTCTGATTATTATTTTTTTTTCTTCCGCCAAAAATCAACTTGCAGAAGTACGCGACCTGTCGCGATGAAAGTTGGTACACTTTATCGGTCAAAGTTTGTCGTCTCAGAAAAAACACTTGGGTACCGTACCCTTTTGCATATAAGAATTATCTCCCTTTTCACTGTAAAGTTTGTTGCTCTATCTCCTCCTAAGCCATAGAAGGTACCAAATTCAATCCTTTTGAAACAGGTAGAGTAACTCTTGGTTTTGTGCCCAAGTATTTTTCATATTGATATATTCAATAATGTAGGAGTTATTCCCCTTGAAACTTTGGTTAAAAATTCTAAAATCAACAAATCTTAAGATATTTCAATGAAACTTGGTATACAGGATCAGTGACCCCTAAGAACCAAAATAAGGTCAAGGTCAAAGGTCATCATTTGGTGATTTGTAAAAAAATAACATTTTTTGATTGCGAAATAAGTCCAAGAAGGAGACACATTTTTCAGTACCCATTTTACTTTAAATGGTGTGTTTATTTTCCCTCTACCCAACACAGAAAAAAAAATGGAAAAAAGTGAAAAAATGTTGTCGCGACATGGATTTTTGTGATTTTTAGACCGTATCACTGTATTTAACTATGGTATGACCTTGAAGGTTTTTTGAAGGTCAAATCATCTTACATTCACTATTCCAACCTATTTCAGTCATTAAAAGTCACCAGATGTCAAAAATAAAAAAGTTGACTTTTGCCCCCCCTTTTTTTGAAATTTTGGAAATTTGCCATTTTTTACCAAAAAATGTTATTTTTGGGTAAATACACCTTATTTGACCATATTTAGACCATATCTACCCTAAAATCCCTGAAAAAGTCTCATCTGCCCTCTTTTTTAAGGTCTTTCCCTTTCCAAGGGAAGACCTTATTGTATTTCTTCTGATTTTTTTTTTTTTTTTCTTCCGCCAAAAATCAACTTGTAGAAGTACGCGACATGTCGCGATGAAAGTTGGTACACTTTATCGGTCAAAGTTTGTCGTCTCAGAAAAAACACTTGGGTACCGTACCCTTTTGCATATAAGAATTATCTCCCTTTTCACTGTAAAGTTTGTTGCTCTATCTCCTCCTAAGCCATAGAAGGTACCAAATTCAATCCTTTTGAAACAGGTAGAGTAACTCTTGGTTTTGTGCCCAAGTATTTTTCATATTGATATATTCAATAATGTAGGAGTTATTCCCCTTGAAACTTTGGTTAAAAATTTTAAAATCAACAAATCTTAAGATATTTCAATGAAACTTGGTATACAGGATCAGTGACCCTAAGAACCAAAATAAGGTCAAGGTCAAGGTCATCATTTGGTGATTTGTAAAAAAATAACATTTTTTGATTGCGAAATAAGTCCAAGAAGGAGACACATTTTTCAGTACCCATTTTACTTTAAATGGTGTGTTTATTTTCCCTCTACCCAACACAGAAAAAAAAATGGAAAAAAGTGAAAAAATGTTGTCGCGACATGGATTTTTGTGATTTTTAGACCGTATCACTGTATTTAACTATGGTATGACCTTGAAGGTTTTTTGAAGGTCAAATCATCTTACATTCACTATTCCAACCTATTTCAGTCATTAAAAGTCACCAGATGTCAAAAATAAAAAAGTTGACTTTTGCCCCCCCTTTTTTTGAAATTTTGGAAATTTGCCATTTTTTACCAAAAAATGTTATTTTTGGGTAAATACACCTTATTTGACCATATTTAGACCATATCTACCCTAAAATCCCTGAAAAAGTCTCATCTGCCCTCTTTTTTAAGGTCTTTCCCTTTCCAAGGGAAGACCTTATTGTATTTCTTCTGATTTTTTTTTTTTTTTTTCTTCCGCCAAAAATCAACTTGTAGAAGTACGCGACATGTCGCGATGAAAGTTGGTACACTTTATCGGTCAAAGTTTGTCGTCTCAGAAAAAACACTTGGGTACCGTACCCTTTTGCATATAAGAATTATCTCCCTTTTCACTGTAAAGTTTGTTGCTCTATCTCCTCCTAAGCCATAGAAGGTACCAAATTCAATCCTTTTGAAACAGGTAGAGTAACTCTTGGTTTTGTGCCCAAGTATTTTTCATATTGATATATTCAATAATGTAGGAGTTATTCCCCTTGAAACTTTGGTTAAAAATTTTAAAATCAACAAATCTTAAGATATTTCAATGAAACTTGGTATACAGGATCAGTGACCCCTAAGAACCAAAATAAGGTCAAGGTCAAGGTCATCATTTGGTGATTTGTAAAAAAATAACATTTTTTGATTGCGAAATAAGTCCAAGAAGGAGACACATTTTTCAGTACCCATTTTACTTTAAATGGTGTGTTTATTTTCCCTCTACCCAACACAGAAAAAAAAATGGAAAAAAGTGAAAAAATGTTGTCGCGACATGGATTTTTGTGATTTTTAGACCGTATCACTGTATTTAACCATGGTATGACCTTGAAGGTTTTTTGAAGGTCAAATCATCTTACATTCACTATTCCAACCTATTTCAGTCATTAAAAGTCACCAGATGTCAAAAATAAAAAAGTTGACTTTTGCCCCCCCTTTTTTTGAAATTTTGGAAATTTGCCATTTTTTACCAAAAAATGTTATTTTTGGGTAAATACACCTTATTTGACCATATTTAGACCATATCTACCCTAAAATCCCTGAAAAAGTCTCATCTGCCCTCTTTTTTAAGGTCTGTCCCTTTCCAAGGGAAGACCTTATTGTATTTCTTCTGATTATTATTTTTTTTTTCTTCCGCCAAAAATCAACTTGTAGAAGTACGCGACATGTCGCGATGAAAGTTGGTACACTTTATCGGTCAAAGTTTGTCGTCTCAGAAAAAACACTTGGGTACCGTACCCTTTTGCATATAAGAATTATCTCCCTTTTCACTGTAAAGTTTGTTGCTCTATCTCCTCCTAAGCCATAAAAGGTACCAAATTCAATCCTTTTGAAACAGGTAGAGTAACTCTTGGTTTTGTGCCCAAGTATTTTTCATATTGATATATTCAATAATGTAGGAGTTATTCCCCTTGAAACTTTGGTTAAAAATTCTAAAATCAACAAATCTTAAGATATTTCAATGAAACTTGGTATACAGGATCAGTGACCCCTAAGAACCAAAATAAGGTCAAGGTCAAGGTCATCATTTGGTGATTTGTAAAAAAATAACATTTTTTGATTGCGAAATAAGTCCAAGAAGGAGACACATTTTTCAGTACCCATTTTACTTTAAATGGTGTGTTTATTTTCCCTCTACCCAACACAGAAAAAAAAATGGAAAAAAGTGAAAAAATGTTGTCGCGACATGGATTTTTGTGATTTTTAGACCGTATCACTGTATTTAACCATGGTATGACCTTGAAGGTTTTTTGAAGGTCAAATCATCTTACATTCACTATTCCAACCTATTTCAGTCATTAAAAGTCACCAGATGTCAAAAATAAAAAAGTTGACTTTTGCCCCCCATTTTTTTGAAATTTTGGAAATTTGCCATTTTTTACCAAAAAATGTTATTTTTGGGTAAATACACCTTATTTGACCATATTTAGACCATATCTACCCTAAAATCTCTGAAAAAGTCTCATCTGCCCTCTTTTTTAAGGTCTTTCCCTTTCCAAGGGAAGACCTTATTGTATTTCTTCTGATTATTATTTTTTTTTTCTTCCGCCAAAAATCAACTTGTAGAAGTACGCGACATGTCGCGATGAAAGTTGGTACACTTTATCGGTCAAAGTTTGTCGTCTCAGAAAAAAAACTTGGGTACCGTACCCTTTTGCATATAAGAATTATCTCCCTTTTCACTGTAAAGTTTGTTGCTCTATCTCCTCCTAAGCCATAGAAGGTACCAAA
Source organism: Arcuatula senhousia (assembly GCA_963971305.1). Classification (NCBI taxonomy): domain Eukaryota; kingdom Metazoa; phylum Mollusca; class Bivalvia; order Mytilida; family Mytilidae; genus Arcuatula; species Arcuatula senhousia. The sequence continues at coordinate 21,368,510 of OZ020310.1, read as the reverse complement.
TTCAATCCTTTTGAAACAGGTAGAGTAACTCTTGGTTTTGTGCCCAAGTATTTTTCATATTGATATATTCAATAATGTAGGAGTTATTCCCCTTGAAACTTTGGTTAAAAATTCTAAAATCAACAAATCTTAAGATATTTCAATGAAACTTGGTATACAGGATCAGTGACCCCTAAGAACCAAAATAAGGTCAAGGTCAAAGGTCAAGGTCATCATTTGGTGATTTGTAAAAAAATAACATTTTTTGATTGCGAAATAAGTCCAAGAAGGAGACACATTTTTCAGTACCCATTTTACTTTAAATGGTGTGTTTATTTTCCCTCTACCCAACACAGAAAAAAAAATGGAAAAAAGTGAAAAAATGTTGTCGCGACATGGATTTTTGTGATTTTTAGACCGTATCACTGTATTTAACCATGGTATGACCTTGAAGGTTTTTTGAAGATCAAATCATCTTACATTCACTATTCCAACCTATTTCAGTCATTAAAAGTCACCAGACGTCAAAAATAAAAAAGTTGACTTTTGCCCCCCCTTTTTTTGAAATTTTGGAAATTTGCCATTTTTTACCAAAAAATGTTATTTTTGGGTAAATACACCTTATTTGACCATATTTAGACCATATCTACCCTAAAATCCCTGAAAAAGTCTCATCTGCCCTCTTTTTTAAGGTCTTTCCCTTTCCAAGGGAAGACCTTATTGTATTTCTTCTGATTATTTTTTTTTTTTTTCTTCCGCCAAAAATCAACTTGTAGAAGTACGCGACATGTCGCGATGAAAGTTGGTACACTTTATCGGTCAAAGTTTGTCGTCTCAGAAAAAAAACTTGGGTACCGTACCCTTTTGCATATAAGAATTATCTCCCTTTTCACTGTAAAGTTTGTTGCTCTATCTCCTCCTAAGCCATAGAAGGTACCAAATTCAATCCTTTTGAAACAGGTAGAGTAACTCTTGGTTTTGTGCCCAAGTATTTTTCATATTGATATATTCAATAATGTAGGAGTTATTCCCCTTGAAACTTTGGTTAAAAATTCTAAACTCAACAAATCTTAAGATATTTCAATGAAACTTGGTATACAGGATCAGTGACCCCTAAGAACCAAAATAAGGTCAAGGTCAAAGGTCATCATTTGGTGATTTGTAAAAAAATAACATTTTTTGATTGCGAAATAAGTCCAAGAAGGAGACACATTTTTCAGTACCCATTTTACTTTAAATGGTGTGTTTATTTTCCCTCTACCCAACACAGAAAAAAAAATGGAAAAAAGTGAAAAAATGTTGTCGCGACATGGATTTTTGTGATTTTTAGACCGTATCACTGTATTTAACCATGGTATGACCTTGAAGGTTTTTTGAAGGTCAAATCATCTTACATTCACTATTCCAACCTATTTCAGTCATTAAAAGTCACCAGATGTCAAAAATAAAAAAGTTGACTTTTGCCCCCCCCTTTTTTTGAAATTTTGGAAATTTGCCATTTTTTACCAAAAAATGTTATTTTTGGGTAAATACACCTTATTTGACCATATTTAGACCATATCTACCCTAAAATCCCTGAAAAAGTCTCATCTGCCCTCTTTTTTAAGGTCTTTCCCTTTCCAAGGGAAGACCTTATTGTATTTCTTCTGATTATTATTTTTTTTTTTCTTCCGCCAAAAATCAACTTGTAGAAGTACGCGACATGTCGCGATGAAAGTTGGTACACTTTATCGGTCAAAGTTTGTCGTCTCAGAAAAAACACTTGGGTACCGTACCCTTTTGCATATAAGAATTATCTCCCTTTTCACTGTAAAGTTTGTTGCTCTATCTCCTCCTAAGCCATAGAAGGTACCAAATTCAATCCTTTTGAAACAGGTAGAGTAACTCTTGGTTTTGTGCCCAAGTATTTTTCATATTGATATATTCAATAATGTAGGAGTTATTCCCCTTGAAACTTTGGTTAAAAATTCTAAAATCAACAAATCTTAAGATATTTCAATGAAACTTGGTGTACAGGATCAGTGACCCCTAAGAACCAAAATAAGGTCAAGGTCAAAGGTCAAGGTCATCATTTGGTGATTTGTAAAAAAACACAGTTTGGGTTAGGGGTTAGCATATAGAGATACATTAAGGGTTAGGGTAAGTACAAAATTATACAATTAGGGTTTTAGTCGATGAAAACACAAAATAAATGGTAGGGGTTAGTACAAAAAAATACATTTATGATAAGGGTTAGTTCAAAAACATTCAATTAGGGTTAAGTTTAGTGTAAAAGATATAATAAGGGTTAAGGTTAGTATAAAACACAAAATTAGGGTTAAGGGTTAGCATATTAAGATACACTTAGGGTAAGCGTTGGTAAGAAATCAGACAACTAGGGTTAGGGTCGATGAAAACACAAACTAAAGGGTAGGGGTTAGTACAAAAACGTATAATTAGGGTAAGGGATAGTGGTAAACACATAATTAGGGTTAGGATTAGTATAAAACACACAGTTAGGGTTAGGAGTTAGCATATAAAGATACATTTAGGGTTAGGGTTAGTACAAAATTATACAATTAGGGTTATAGTCGATGAAAACACAAAATAAATCGTAGGGATTAGTACAAAAACGTATAATTAGGGTTAGGGATAGTGTAAAACATATAATTAGGGTTAGGGTTAGTATTAAAACACAGTTAGGGTTAGGAGATAGCATATAAAGATACATTTAGGGTAAGGGTTAGTACAAAATTATACAATTAAGGAAAGGGTTAGTACAAAAACGTATAATAAGGGTTAAGATTAGTGAAAAACATATAATTAGGGTTAGGGTTAGTGTAAAACATTCAATTAGGGTTTTTATTGTAAAATACAATATTCAAATAATTTCAAATATTGTTAATAAATATTAGTATTGGAACTATGGGAACTCGCTTAGCTTAAGTGAACTTTTCAAACCCTTACATTTTAAATTAAAATATTTGAGCTTTATATACTTTTAAAATATTTCAGAATATTAATAAATTATTCTGTAAAATATGCAAAGTATGAATATTTAATATGCTTACCTAATAAAATAAATTTTATGTTCAGACTGGCGAACACAGTCAAAACTCAGTATTTATAGAACTATGTCGCACAGCTGAATCATACAAAGACAATGTGTAGGTCAAATTTGGACATTAGATTCACGTTCTTTCAAAATAGAAACCAAGATATATTACGTAAAGAGGCAACCAAAGAGAACGAAAGTGTTTTAATAAATTGATATCTTACCTATGAATTGAGATTAGAATAAAATAAAAATTCCTTTAAAATTAAGATTCCAAAATTTGTTCCAAGAAATTATTTCAGAAGTTATATTTATTAATTTAATTTACTTTTAACCTAGGTGAAGCCTAATCATACAAATCCAAGATGTGTTTTGCTTTTCATGTAACGTTTCCCAACCAATAGAACAAAACTACGAAATTCTTAAAATACTAATGACATTACCTTTGCGCTCGAGGTTATGCTGAGGCATCATAATCATAAGATCATGATCTTTTGGACATTTGCCTCAAACTTAATTAACAGTTGCTGATATTGCAAAAGAATTGAAAAAGAAAGAAGACACGAAAGTGCGAAATTAGCACTGGTCCGCTTGCCCCTGGCCAGTAAATATCCTTTCCGGCAAGTGAAATTCACATGAATTTTGTATTGGGTGAGTGAGTTGGTGTTTTACGCCCGTGCAACGCTATATAGGTTATTTACAGGCGATGAACATGAGAAGGATGATACAATGAATATGAAATGATGATGATAAATTAAATATGGGGGTGGGATGGGACACAAAGGACCGGTATATTTTGAAGAACCACAGGAAAAGGGGAGAGGTGGATAGGGGCGGAAAATTAAGCCTATGTGGTGCACCGCTTGGCGGTCCACAAAGTGGTCTTTTACGTGCATTAAGCGTGGCACTCTCCACACACGTTGGCCCACTATGGTCGGCGGTCAGGGTTTCCGTATTATAAACCTGACAACCCCTGCGGACGAGGGCCAACCTATTCAGCCACCTAGGGTACACACTTGGTCGCTCTGTGGGCTGAGCACTGACCCGACGTCAGAATCCCAAGACCCTTAGTCGCCTCTTACGACAGGCTAGGCTCTGCTGCGGGCCTGTTCGTCACCCGGGCCCCGCACGGGACAATTTTGTATTGGATAATTATATATATAAATAGAACAAAAACTAAAAATCACGGGTTGGGAAAGTGAATCTGTGATCCTAATTTGTAAGACTGCTATGGATACATGTATTTATTAAATCAATGCCAAAAAGGGGATGAGTGCCTAAACATGTCATTCGTTTACCATAAAGTGAAATAAAATTGAAATGCAAATTCATAATTGTGTAACTGTGAAAAAGAACCATTCCTCAAGTAAGAACCAAACGTTACATGCCACGTTTTCCAAACCACTAAGACTGTGGTTCCATGAACATCATAGGTAATAATTTCATTGTCCAGTCTTTCAAGAAGAACATCTAATTCTGTCATGCTTTCAATTACATCAGCAGAGCCAGTCTCAACAATTATCTTAGTTATGAGCTCAATGCTGATCAGTATGCAGGAGAACCTATTCCTGAAAACAGAACATATACTCAATTTAACAAAGAGTACCAACCCAAAATGAAACCGCTAACACTATTGGAGCTTAAGAAGGAAACATCCAACCATTAGGTTATACAACCAAGATAAAGAATATACCGCGCCTAAAGAAAAAAGAATAGCATTTTTTCATGCTATTCGACAAGCTGAACTTGACCGTCTCAAGGAAAGTGTTATAAGGGAGAGAAGAGCTTTTTTTCAAGATTCAGAGGCTCTTGATATTGGTGTGGAAATAGATATTAATTCACTTTAAGATCACCAACAACGATTGAAAAATATTTTCAAGAAATACAGAGAGCCGGCCGAAATGGCCAGATGGCAACATCGGTCATGTATTTAACATGAACGATAATGCAAGAAATAGCAAAAGAACCTTCTGAAAGAATGGCACAGTTTTGCAAGACAAGATAATGCGTAAGAATGTTTGTAAAACAGTATTTCAGATTGCAACAGAAGATATTTGATGGGCCATCTGATGAATGTTGTTCAAACTGCAAATAGTATGTTTATTATAACTGTGGGAAAACTCCAAATAGTAGGTATTTTATAAATGTGTGAAAAAAAATGCCACAACCACTAAACTAGGGTAAAGGATTAGTACAAAAAGATACATTCATGTAAATTGCGTAATCGTGATGTTAAATTGTATAAAAATTGAAAACACAGTCAGGTACTCCCATTTTTTAAAAACAATATTAAGTAAACCCACTATGGGCCGCATGGGACAAAAATGTTCTTAAAATCCAAAAACAAAAAAAGAAATTTTGCTTTTTAATCATATCAACATGGTCAATATGTGGATCCTGTGGGACAAATCCCAAATTCTTTCTCTTTAATACAATTTTGTTATCCATATTGTGTAATATACTTGATTTCAACTGTGTATTATTTTAAACCATTCTTTCAGCTTGATGAAGTAGCAGATTTGGGAGTGCACCTACCTGCAGTTTGAGTGGATTCCAACGACGACAGGCAGATAATCGCTGGCCCAGAGAAAAGTGCCCTTTTTATGACCAGGCCCTACATAACGAATGAGTTGTATGCTAATCTGTCACTAGTTAAGGTTTATTGATTTTTAGTAAAACATTTTGGAAATTTCGTATTTAAAAAAAATAATGTCATTTTATGAATTTTGTAATGTATTCACTTTAATTAGTTAGTTAGTTAGTTGTTGCTTTACTCCCAAGCAGCACGATTTCGGCTATATCACAGAGATGAACATGATAGTGATGATACAATGACCATGAAATGATGATGAAGTGGAGGAAATGGGGACACAAGGCCAATCCATCCTCGGAAACCCAGGGTTTCTTCTCTCGCTTACTCATTCATTACCCCTGGGACATTTGGTATGAAATTCTTCGTTTTGAGTTCAGGATCTGATCTTGAACTTAATATTATTTGTATATAGAATCATGTTTAAATTGCATTAGATAAATCTAAAGCGACCAATCAGACAGCTCGATACAAAACTATCGAAAACGAAGTATTTTGTGCGTTGTGTCCCAGGGGTAATGAATGAGTAAGCGAGAGAAGAAACCCTGGGTTTCCGAGGATGGGCCAATCCGGTAGGAATGTTTTGACTGCCACTGGAAAGAAGCATTCTGAGAGTATTGCAAAACAATACTTAGTCCCCTACCGGCCTCATATTTCATTCACTGGTAACAATTTGTCAAACAAATGAATACCTAAACTTGATCAGTTTATTATCTACAAGGAACAATAAAAAAGTTTAGAAAAGAAAATTGCAATAGATTTACAAACTTCAAAGGGCCATATCTCCCATAAAAATTTGTGGACCGGCACGAAACTCAAAGCTGATATGTAACTCATCAAGGTAAATTCACAGACAAAAATCAGTTCATTATCTATAAGCGTTTAGAAAAAAAATGTGGAAAACTGATATTACTCTATTTTATTGACCGGGCTGGTCACGGGTCAATTATTTCGGGATTCTACGTTTAAATCTTACCTAAAAGACTGAGAAATTTAAGCTCCGCCCAACATTGTGAATTAAATAGAGTAATATTTTAGTGAATTTTCAAAGTTCAAAGGGCCATTACTCCCATAAAAATTTGTGGATCGGCACAAAACTCAAACTTGGTCTGTAACTCATCAAGGTAATCTCACATACCAAAAATCAGTTCATTATCTATAAACGTTTAGAAAAAAAGTGCGGAAAATGAAATTGTAGTGAATTTTCAAAGTTCAAAGGGCCATAACTCCCATAAAAAATTGTGGACCGGCACGAAACTCAAACTTGATCTGTAACTGATCAAGGTAAACTCACATACCAAAAATCAGTTCATTATCTGTAAGCGTTTAGAAAAAAAGTGCGGAAAACTGGTATTTTAGTGAATTTTCAAAATTCAAAGGGCCATAACTCCCATAAAAAATTGTGGACCGGCAAGAAACTCAAACTTGATCTGTAACTTATCAAGGTAAACTAACATACCAAAAATCAGTTCATTATCTATAAGCGTTCAGAAAAAAAGTGTGGAAACTGGTATTTTAGTGAATTTTCAAAGTTCAAAGGTCCATAACTCCCATAAAAAATTGTGGACCGGCACGAAACTCAAACTTGACCTGTAACTCATGCAGGTAAACTCACATACCAAAAATCAGTTCATTATCTATAAGCGTTTAGAAAAAAAGTGCGGAAAACTGAGGCGTGACAGACAGACAGACGGACGGACAGAGCGCAAACCTATAGTCCCCTTCGGCTTTCGCCGGTAGGGGACTAAAAAGAGTGATGGGTAGGGACGGGAAATTTAGCCTCCTGCATGGGGATCTTACCGAGACCTGCAGCAGGGTTATTTAACGTGCGAGGAACGCAACATTTTTCCCAACACGTTGCACCACTATGGGTGAGTGAGTGAGTTGGTGTTTTACGCCCGTGCAACGCTATATAGGTTATTTACAGGCGATGGACATGAAAAGGATGATAAAATGAACATGAAATGATGATGATAAATGAAATATGGAGATGGGGTGGGAAACAAAGGACCGGTAAATTTTGAAGAACCACAGGAAAAAGGGGAGAGGTGGGTAGGGGCGGAAAATTTAGCCTATGTGGTGCACTACTGGGCGGTCCACAAAGGGGTCTTTTACGTGCATGAAGCGTGGCAATCTCCACACACGTTGGCCCACTATGTTCGGCGGTCAGGGTTTCCGTATTATAGACCTGACAACCCCCGCGGACGAGGGCTACCCTATTCAGCCACCTAGGGTACACACTTGGTCGCTCTGTGGGCTGAGCACTGACCCGACGTCAGAATCCCAAGACCCTTAGTCGCCTCTTACGACAAGCTAGGCTCTGCTGCGGGCCTATTCGCCACCCGGGCCCCGCACGGGACTGCACCACTATGGTTTGCGGAAAACCTGACCGCATTATCGCCTGACGACCCCGCATCTCTTGATGTCAGGGCTTCCCCATTCAAGCACCTGGGGCACACATACCAGTCGCTTTGTTGGCAAAGCAGCCTGACCCGATGTCAGGTTTCTGAGCGCTCTTTAGTGGACTTTTACCGACAAGCTTAGCGCTGCTGTGGGCCTATTCGCCACCCGGATGTTATTCACTTTAAAGGCGAAAAATAGTGTTGTTGGCTTATAAAATAAAAACTAATGCAGATAGAGAAAAGTTGTTGCTTGCTTAAATGTTCAGCTCATTTAACTCTACAAAAGTTTTCATAGTATCGAAGTTGTCACATGACCCCTTATAGGAGTGACATCCCCTTAAAGGCGAACAAAAGTGTTTTTGGCCTATAAAATGAAAACTATTGCAGATAGAGAAAAAACTGTTGCCTGCCTAAATGTTCAGCTCATTTAGCTCTACAAAAATTTTCATAGTATCGAAGTTGACACATGACCCCTTATAGGAGTGACATCCCCTTAAAGGCGAACAAAAGTGTTTTTGGCCTATAAAAATGAAAACTATTGCAGATAGAGAAAAACTGTTGCCTTCCTAAATGTTCAGCTCATTTAGCTCTACAAAAGTCGTCAAGGGGTCGAAGTTGTCACATGACCCTTTATAGAGGTTACAGTCCCTTAAAGGCAAAAATAGTGCTTTTTGCCTATAGAATGAAAACTATTGCAGTTGGGAAAAGCTGTTGCCTGAAAAAACTTCTCGAAAAAGCCTTTTCAAACTCAAGGAATTTTGTTGTTTTGGGTTATAATTCTACATTCTTTTCCAAAACATCTTTCAAAGATAAAATTTGTTACACACTGGAACAAGTTTGCAGTATGCTTGATTTCCTCCATCCTCGGAAACCCAGGGTTTCTTCTCTCGCTTACTCATTCATTACCCCTGGGACATTTGGTATGAAATTCTTCGTTTTGAGTTCAGGATCTGATCTTGAACTTAATATTATTTGTATATAGAATCATGTTTAAATTGCATTAGATAAATCTAAAGCGACCAATCAGACAGCTCGATACAAAACTATCGAAAACGAAGTATTTTGTGCGTTGTGTCCCAGGGGTAATGAATGAGTAAGCGAGAGAAGAAACCCTGGGTTTCCGAGGATGGATTTCCTCATTGACAACATATTTGTCACCTTCGGAGGAGAGATTTTTCAACAACAAATCGGCATTCCAATGGTCACAAACTGTGCTCCTCTCCTCGCCGATTTGTTTTTATACTCTTACGAGACTGGATTTCTTCAGGGACTCGTAAAGAACAAGAAGATGAAAGAGGCAAGGTCATTTAATCTTACATTCAGATATATTGACGATGTCCTTTCTATCAATAACACTTCATTTGGTAGTTGGATTCCTTCAATATATCCTCCGGAATTGGAGATTAAAGAGACCACCGAATCTAATTGCTTCACGTCTTTCTTGGATTCGCACCTCGAATTTGACCCAGGTGGTCATCTCAGTACAAAAATTTACGATTTTTAATTTTCAAATTATTAATTTTCCTAATCTACAGAGCAATAAAACCTACTTCTCCTGCATACGGTGTTTATATTTCTCAACTTATTCGATATGCTAGAGCTTGCACACATTTCACAGATTTTTTGATCAGACACCGGTTTCTTCGTGACCGACTTTTGAAGCAGGGCTATAAGAAAATACGTCTCATACGATCCCTAAAAAATTCTTTCTTCGTTATCAGCCACTAGTAGAAAAGTTCAAAATTGAGTTAAAAGATATGATAGTTAATTGTTTTAATTAGTGTTTGACTTGTGTGCTGTACTGAGATGATCACCTCAATATCCCTATTGTGTCTCACAACTATGTTGTGTTCTATGGTCATTACCGGATCCTAAGATCGCAATGGAAGAGGGAGGTTTGGCGCCATAAAACCTGGTTTAAACCACCATTTCGTTTGAAATGCCTGTACCAAGTCAGGACCATTGCGATCCACCAGTTCTTCGGTATGACTGATTCGTTTTTGTCATTTTCTCTGGACTATGAGATTGATCATTCAAGTTCGGTAGTTTTGTTATTCCCTTTATTTGCTTAAATGTTCAGCTCATTTAGCTCTATAAAGTTCTTCATAGGGTTGACGTTAAGACCAGGTGAGCGATTCAGTCTCCTGGGAGCCTCTTGTCTATTTTTTTAAAGGGCTGTTTTAGATAAATTATTCTTCCCTCCCCAAGGATCATCATATTTTTTCAATCCCAAATACCTTGGTATAGGGGAAAAACTGGATTTAACAATACATGTTTAATACTTTAAAGACATTTTTTATATAACTTTATAATTTTCCGGATTTGACCAACACTTAATCGATCTTTGGCAACGTGACGGGTGTGCTATAGCAAGCAGGAACTGCCTACTCTTCCGGGGCACCTGAGTTCACTCTCGTTTCGACTTGAGTTCTCGTTGCTGAATGCGGTTTTGTTGTTATGTGTGTGTTTTTTATGTTATCATGTGGTTTGTTTTGTTGTGATGATTTTTTTATCTGCCGGTTTTGTCTTTATCTTTACGGTTTTATGATACTGATTATCCCTTTGGAACACCTTTGCTGCTTTCATACAAATTAAAGTGTTTCCCTTATTAATAGGGGAGCAGAATTTTCTAAAACAGCCCCATTGAAGCTATTTTAAGTAAGGTTTATACTATTAAAGGTGTGTATTAATATGCTGAGCTTGAGGTTTTTACTATAAAGAATATATTGTGCAAAGTACCATACTCAACCTTCATTTTTAAAGCATAGTATTAACTTACCAATGCTATGTTGAAAAATCCTATAAAAATTTTATAGTTTGTTGTTTTAATTTCAATATCCAATATGTTATAGAATCTATTTGTTCAAAATAATCTGGCCAACTGAGGCGTCACTGTCTCCGATCGCGATTTTTTTTTTTTTTTTTTTTTTTGTAAAGTCAAATCGACATCAAACACGATGATACAAAACCACCGAGACATCGTGGACATTAAAATTATTAAAGTACTTTTCTAACATTCAGCACATGGTAAAAACCCCGTTTCTTTAAGCGTTTTTCCGATTTTCTTTTTGAAATACAACTAAAAACCAAAAATATTTTGAACAACAAAGCACCGCAGCGGACGGCAAAAAAACCCCGAAGTTTCTGAATTTTATTTTTTTTCCGAATCGAGAAAACTCAGGGACGGCAGGTTTGTAAAACTAAATATAAATAACAATGGCTTTATTATAAATCTATCATTACAATATTTATAATGAAGTTCAGATTCAGAATATTGTAAAGGTGGGTTTTCTAACAAATTAACAGTAACATATGACTTTCAACCGAAATTGTTATTGACACAATATTATTCAGAGTGTTATTTGTATATTCTTACCATCCTGAAGCTTTGTTCGAGTTGGAGAAAGACATTCGATTTGCTCTTTTACGATTAATGGGACCGCCCAATCAAATATGACATAAAGGAGCTTCACTATTGTAGCTAGGGGGGGGGGGGGCTATGTAACAAAATTCTAGTAAAAATTAAAGTTTTATTATCCCATGCGTAAATTTTGTTCGGTTATTTTCTTATCCTAGGCTATTTTTATCATTTCATTAGACTCTTTTTGCTATTTTTATCATTTCATTAGAATCTTTTTGCTATTTTTATCTTTTCATTAGAATCTTGTTTAATACCCATTTTAGCTCACCTGGACCGAAGGTCCATGTGAGCTATTGCCATCACTTGGCGTCCGTCGTCGTCGTCGTCGTCTGTTAACAATTTTTCAAAAATCTTCTCTTCTGAAACTACTGAACAGAATTCAATGAAACTTAGTATGATTGATCCTTATGGTGTCCTGCATAAAAGTTGTGTTTCGATTTTCGATTCGTCAAAAACATGTTGCGGTCGTATCATGCTGCGCTCGGCGAAGCTATTTATTCACATGACGATCAGGCATCCGTACCGCGGATAGTGCCATCAGGCAATATGACTTTTTCATCCTTTTTCACTGCTCCGAATCCATACAGGGTTACGGATCCATGATAATAAGCTGCCCGTTATGCCCTGTTGTTAATGATCAAAACTCTTGCTGCCTCTCTTGAGCATACGTATCTTGACTGCGTTGTCAAAAAAATTTCATCATCTATTGGATCCAAAGGTCATTTTTCTGGAAGAACCAGATGGCAGTTGTCCTTGATTTCATTTCTATTTCCATCTGTATGATTTGTCTTCTCTGTCATCTAAGCTTCCACTTCCATTGTCTCCCAGTCTTTTTCTATTTATTTTGGTTTTTCTTCAGTAAATATAGTTTCTGATGCTGGTAGGGGCCTAGCCTAAAACAATCCCTTTGAATTCTTCTTGATTGGTGATACTGGCCCATGATCCTCAAATCCCAACGAAATGCTGCACCCAGATATGTCATTTTGTGCATACCTTAATATTTCAACAGGATCGACTGTATTGATTTCGATGCAAGACTGTCAGTTGTTGGATTAAAGTACCAGATCATCCGTATATGTAGATAAAATATTCTTGTCCTATCCATTGATTGATTATCATTGGTTATAGTCACATTTAACATGCTTGAAACATCATGGTTTTCATTCATTTGAAGATGTCCAAGATGGCCACCAGAGAAGAAGTGGGCTAGTGAGCTCTGCAGTTATTTTGGCTTTAACAATGTATTTTAATGGACTTATTATAAAAGTTATATGGATAATTTGCTGCTATATGCACTTTATGGATTTATAATTATCTTTTTGGAAATGTTATGTTTTAAAGAAAAACTGTGTATTTACTTATACTTTTGTGTAGAAATGACAGTGATTAGTATTCAGTATTTATCTTCATTTCTTTTATTTGTTTCATTCATCAAAGTATACAAAATTTTAACAAAGGAATCCTTGTTCCTTAAACCTTTATCTTAGTTTAACTGCGCATATCATCTAGAAATATGTAACTTAAAGCTTATACTAAATATCGTAATAAGATCAGAGTTTTTTTATTATTGTTTTTTTTTTCGGGACAGATTTAAAAAAAAATAGGAAGGAATAAGTAAAAATAAAATAAACAGTTTGATAATCCTGCAAGGCAGACCTAACCTTCTTTGCTTCTGGGTTAAGAATCCAAGAAAGCATCAATATTCCAGGAAGGATTTCAACTTTACTTTTGATGTCTTCAGCAGTAAACAACAAATCAAAAATAATGATTTGCCATATTATATTTCAAGAGAAATTTTAAATAATTTATCAAAAATGACATTTATCATTTTGATTTTATTTGCAAAAGCCAATCTTTGTTATTTTTCATTTTATTATAAGGTCAGTTGAGTATTAGTATTTGTTATAAGATATAATTTGTGGTACTTGGCCCAAATAAGATTCAGCTCATTACCGCATTGTTATGGCGGTGGACTGTAAACGTGTTGGACTTTGTTTATAGGCAATTTGGCATTATACGCTGAATCTTGTATACAGATTTATGACTTTAAATTTAAATAGGGAAACTTTCAGTGTCGTTGTCTGTGTGAATCTGGCCAATCTGACCAGCAACCTTGCCACCAACATTTTAAGCAAATGGTAAAAATTTAAATGACAACAAAGAGCACCCGTGTTCACTCTTGTTTCGACTGGAGTTCGCATTGATGATTGATATTCAGTTATTTTGTGTTTCCATGTTTTACATGTTGTCTGTTTTTGTCCCGTTCTTGTTGGTGTTGACTAGTTTTTTCTCTGCCCTTTCGGACTTTAGACACTGTGTGCCATTTATTATATTAAAAGAAAATTTTTACTCCTGTATACTCGCATATAACATAATAAAAGAGTATATCAACATGATCAACTGCATTGTCTAAATGAAGACATGCAAGTTCACTAGGTTGTATCACATAATAAACCAATTACACATCACATTATATTTGATTAACTTGTTTGTACATGTACCATGTATGTAAATAATAAAATTTAGTGACCATTTATTTTGCAGGCATAAGGATGAATACAGACAAAAATGGTAGGTCCCAACCATACCACTCTCCCTTGAAGATGAGGGTCATTGAAAAAGGAAATTACCAGAAATTACACAAATAATCAGCAGAATAGAACCTGCACTAGGAATGGATTGTGTGACACCACCGAGGCCATCTTGGCTGAGTGTTATTATGGCTCCAAACTGGCAACTCTCTCACCACGAAACACTGTCATGATTAGAAACTACATACACAGGGATAACCGTTTAACTATTACACCCCAGACGAGAGTGTCCAGATCGGCAGATATTGGTCATATTGATGCTGGGATTGAAGCACAGCAAGAGATTTACAATAGAGAGGGATTCTTCCAGAAAAACAGTGGACGAAATCAAAAAGATGAGGAACAGACAAACAATATCGCTTACAGCTAGGGCACAAATAAGCCTCACATTTGTAAAATATTTACATATATAAACAGTGTATTCATGTACTCGTGTTTATTTTATTGTCTGGAACTTTGTTGTCATTTGTATTTCGAACACACGTGAAGGTTAGCACTGCTGGTGGAGTTTAAATTCCCCGAGGTTAGCCCGCTCCGGCACCAACATTTTTGATTTGGAGAATACATCAAAGCTTTAAATTATCAGTCTAAATTTCAAAGTTGTCTAAACCCTAAGGTTCTTCCTACCCCAGACATAGGTTGATTATCTTAGTAATTATTTGGTTCCCCAGTTTGGTATTTTTCGTTATACTGTTCTATGCTCTTCATATTCATACAGTGTTTGGCATTTTCAATATTTTTGGTAGAGCGCCTCTGATGAGTCTTGAATAGACGAAACGCGCGTCAGGCGTAGCAAAATTTATTGTCTGGAACTTTGTTGTCATTTGTATTTCTTTAACAATTAACTGGTTCCCCGCTGTCCTGTCTGTAATGGTTTTAATAACACTTTTCAATATGAAAATTATTCTCTCCATCTAAACATTATTTTAAAACCTTTCCAAGAAAAGGTATTTTTGGAATGCGTTAATTTACGAGACTGAATTTCTTCAGGGACTCGTAAAGAACAAGAAGATGAAAGAGGCTAGGTCATTTAATCTTACATTCAGATATATTGATGATGTCCTTTCTGTCAATAACACTTCATTTGGTAGTTGGATTCCTTCAATATATCCTCCGGAATTGGAGATTAAAGAGACCACCGAATCTGATTGCTTCACGTCTTTCTTGGATTTGCACCTCGAATTTGACCCAGGTGGTCATCTCAGTACAAAAATTTACGATAAACGAGACGATTTTAATTTTCAAATTATTAATTTTCCTAATCTACAGAGCAATATACCTACTTCTCCTGCATACGGTGTTTATATTTCTCAACTTATTCGATATACCAGAGCTTGCACACATTTCACAGATTTTTTGATCAGACACCGGTTTCTTCGTGACCGACTTTTGAAGCAGGGCTATAAGAAAATACGTCTCATACGATCACTAAAAAAATTCTTTCTTCGTTATCAGCCACTAGTAGAAAATTTCAAAATTGAGTTAAAAGATATGATAGTTAATTGTTTTAATTAGTGTTTGACTGGTCTGCTGTACTGAGATGATCACCTCAATATCCCTATTGTGTCTCACAACTATGTTGTACTCTATGGTCATTACCGGATCCTAAGATCGCAATGGAAGAGGGAGGTTTGGCACCATAAAACCTGGTTTAACCCACCATTTCGTTTGAAATGCCTGTACCAAGTAAGGACCATTGCGATCCACCAGTTCTCCGGTATGACTGATTCGTTTTTGTCATTTTCTCTGGACTATGAGATTGATCATTCAAGTTCGGTAGTTTTGTTATTACCTTTATTTCATAAATAGGAAAATAATCATATTTTTATCTCTCTGAGCTAATTTTTTTTTTTTATTTTGTGAACATTATAAAGCATTATACACACACAAAAAATGCACCCAACCTAAAATCAGAGTTGTGAATCCAAGTCGAAATGAGAGTGAACTTAGGTGTTCTAGAAGAGTACGAAGTTCCTACTTTGTACATGTTAAGCAAACTTGTCAATGCATTTAGGTAGATGGTAGAGGTCAGATTAACTGAATATTGTTTTACAGCAATTAAAAGTAAATGTAAAAGGTCCATGTGAGCCATTGCCATCACTTGGCGTCTGTCGTCGTCTGTCGTCTTGCTTCTGTCGTCGTCTGTTAACAATTTTCAAAAATCTTCTCTGAAACTACTGAACAGAATTTACTGAAACCTGGTATGAATGATCCATTGGGTGTTCTGCACCAAACTTGTGTTTTGATTTTTGATCAGTCAAAAACATGGCCACCGTTAATAAAAATAGATAAGGGGGAGGGGGTCAGACTACTGTTTTTGGGTTGTAAATCAAAAAGTATAAGTGAGTGAGTGAGTCTGTGTTTTACACCCGTGCAACGCTATATAGGTTATTTACAGGCGATGAACATGAAAAGGGTGATAAAATGAACATGAAACGATGATGTTAAATGAAATATGGGAAGGGATGGGAAACAAAGGACCGGTAAATTTTGAAGAACCACAGAAAAAGGGGAGAAGTGGGTAGGGGCGGAAAATTTAGCCTATGTGGTGCACTACTGGGCGGTCCACAAAGGGGTCTTTTACGTGCATGAAGCGTGGCACTCTCCACACACGTTGGCCCACTATGGTCGGCGGTCAGGGTTTCCGTTTTATAGACCTGATAACCCCCGCGGACGAGGGCCACCCTATTCAGCCACCTAGGGTACACACTTGGTCGCTCTGTGGGCTGAGCACTGACCCGACGTCAGAATCCCAAGACCCTTAGTCGCCTCTTACGACAAGCTAGGCTCTGCTCCGGGCCCCGCACGGGACAAAAAGTATAAGAGATAGATGAAATCTGTTGCACCCTACTGCTTCAGCATCAAAAGTTCTACAAAAGTATCCATTTGGTCATCGTTGACAGATGATCCCGGATAGGGGTTATAGCCCCTTTAAGACGAACAATAGTGTTTTGGCCTATAAAATGTTGCCTATTACAGATAGAGAAATGCTGTTGCTTGTTTAAATGTTCAGCCCATTTAGCTCTACAAAAGTTTCCATAGAGTGGAAGATGTCAGATAACCCATATAGGGGTTACAGCCCCTTAAAGGCGAAAAATAGTGTTCTTGGCCTATAGAATGAAAACTACTGAAGATAGAGAAATGCTGTTGCTTGTTTAAACGTTCAGCTCATTCAGCTCTACAAAAGTTTCCATAGAGTGGAAGATGTCAGATAACCCATATAGGGGTTACAGCCCCTTAAAGGCGAAAAATAGAGTGAGTGAGTTGGTGTTTTACGCCCGTGCAACGCTATATAGGTTATTTACAGGCGATGAACATGAAAAGGATGATAAAATGAACATGAAATGATAATGATAAATGAAATATGGAAAAAGGGGAGAGGTGGGTAGGGGCGGAAAAATTTAGCCTATGTGGTGCACTACTGGGCGGTCCACAAAGGGGTCTTTTACGTGCATGAAGCGTGGCACTCTCCACACACGGTCAGGGTTTCCGTATTATAGACCTGACAACCCCCGCGGACGAGGGCTACCCTATTTAGCCACCTAGGGTACACACTTGGTCGCTCTGTGGGTTGAGCACTGACCCGACGTCAGAATCCCAAGACCCTTAGTCGCCTTTTACGACAAGCTAGGCTCTGCTGCGGGCCTATTCGCCACCCGGGCCCCGCACGTTAGAGTTTTTTTACTATAGAATGAAGATTATTGCAGATAAAGAAATGTTGTTGCTTGTTTAAATGTTCAGCTCATCTAGCTCTACAAAAGTTCCCATAGGGTTGAAATGTCAGATTACCTCTTATAGGGGTTACAGCCCCTTAAAGCCGAAAATAGTGTTTTTGGCATATAGAATGAAAACTATTGCAGAATTACAAATACCAAAACGCGGGTATAAACGGTTAATTTGGATATGCCATATATCGATATTTCAAGGAGTAACCTCTCATCAGTAGCATTTAAACCAAAACATTGGAAGATCAAATTCCAAAACAGTTGAAAACGAAAAGTACTCAAAACCAAAACGTTCGAACAAGGAAGTCAAATCCAGCACCGAGGATATCGACCATGTGCATTACAAGGAAAGAAACCTGGTGTTTTCATCAATTTTGAATTTAACAATCGGAAATTTCAGCGACAATATATTAGAAATTTTATGGTAATTCGTGTTAGACAAGTCTGACTACCAGGCTTGTGATTACCCTCGGGGACCTCTGGTCCACCAGCAGCGGTTATCGCCCAGTGGTTTCAAAATTACAAATACCAAAACGCGGGTATAAACGGTTAATTTGGATATGCTATATATCGATATTTCAAGGAGTAACCTCTCATCAGTAGCATTTAAACCAAAACATTGGAAGATCAAATTCCAAAACAGTTGAAAACGAAAAGTACTCAAAACCAAAACGTTCGAACAAGGAAGTCAAATCCAGCACCGAGGATATCGACCATGTGCATTACAAGGAAAGAAACCTGGTGTTTTCATCAATTTTGAATTTAACAATCGGAAATTTCAGCGACAATATATTAGAAATTTTATGGTAATTCGTGTTTGACAAGTCTGACTACCAGGCTTGTGATTACCCTCGGGGACCTCTGGTCCACCAGCAGCGGTTATCGCCGAGTGGTTTCAAAATTACAAATACCAAAACGCGGGTATAAACGGTTAATTTGGATATGCTATATATCGATATTTCAAGGAGTAACCTCTCATCAGTAGCATTTAAACCAAAACATTGGAAGATCAAATTCCAAAACAGTTGAAAACGAAAAGTACTCAAAACCAAAACGTTCAAACAAGGAAGTCAAATCCAGCACCGAGGATATCGACCATGTGCATTACAAGGAAAGAAACCTGGTGTTTTCATCAATTTTGAATTTAACAATCGGAAATTTCAGCGACAATATATTAGTAGAGAAATACTGTTGCTTGCTTAAATCTTCAGCTCATTTTGCTCTACAAGTCTTCATAGGGTTGAAATTGTCAGATGACTCCATATAGGGATTGCAGCCCATTAAAGGCGAAAATTAATATTTTTGGCCTATAAAATGAAGACTGTTGCTTGTTTACATATTCAGCTCAATAAGTTCTACAAAAGTTTCTAAACGGTTGAATTTGACAGATAACCCCTTAAAGGGTTTACAGCCTTTTAAAGGCGAAAAATAGTGTTTTGGCCTATAGAATGAAAACTATTGCAGATAGAGAAATGCTTTTGCTTGGTAATGGTTGAAGTCGTCAGATGACTCCTTACAGGGGTTACAGCCCCTCAAAGGCGAAAAATAGTGTTTTTGGTCTATACAATGAAAACTATTGCAGATAGAGAAATGTTGTTGCTTGCTTAAATGTTCAGCTCATTTAGCTCTACAAAAGTTTCCATATGGTTGAAGTTGTCAGATAACCCCTTATAGGGGTTACAACCCCTTAAAGGCGAAAAATAGTGTTCTTGGCCTATAGAATGAAAACTATTGAAGATAAAGAAATGCTGTTGATTGCTTACATGTTCAGCTCATTTAGCTGTACAAAAGTCTTTATAGGGTTGAAATTGTCAGATGACCCCTTATAGGGGATGCAGCCTCTTAAAGGCGAAAAATAGTGTTTTTGGTCTATACAATGAAGAATATTGCAGATAGAGAAATGCTGTTGCTTGTTTAAATATTCAGCTCATTTAATTCTACAAAAGTTTCCAATGGGTTGAAGTTGTCAAAATATTATCCAGCAGATATCTGTCCCTATTTCGAACCCGCATAAGAAACTCTTAAGCAGCAGGAATAGCCTTCAACAATGTGGTAGAAGATGTCGTGTGCAATCAGATGAGGTCCTATTGTTCTTACAATTCCATCTTTTTAGTTAACATAGGTTATCTCCCATATGCATGATTTATCTAACTTTACAGCAGGTATGAAATTTATTTTCTCTGGATTAATTGTTGAAATCCTATGATAAATTTGAGGGGTTCAGAAAGAAAAGGGATTTCCCAACATTTTGAGATAGTTATGTAACTTTTTAAAACATTTCCTTTTACAAAAAAACTTATTAAATAATCTGCAATAAAAATGTAAACTTTAAAAGATTTTATATAATAAAGTTCTTGTGAAATTAAGGAAAATCCATAATTTCTTTCAGATCTCTGTAGATTTTTTTTGGATTTTCCATGAAAAGAACAGAGGTGCTAAGAAATTACACCTCCTGCAAAGTTAGATAACTCCTGCTTATGGGAGATAACCTATTTAAACTGAAAAGGGAATAAAAAAGCATTTGGAGAAAAGGGACTAAAGATGGAATGTATACAGTATATTTACAAACAACATATTTATATGAACAAATGTGCACAGTTTGGGATTTCCGGGCATAAATGGCAAATTGTATGAACACTATTCAGTACCATTCTTATGCTCGTCAATTGTGGTAATAGTTACTATTATTTAATTATACAAAAGAGAGACATGTCAATCTTTTTCCTTTTTAAGCTCACCTGGACCGGGTGAGCTATTGCCATCACTTGGCGGTCGTCGTCGTCGTTAACTTTTCTTTGAAAATCTCCGAAACGACTGAAGGGATTGCTTTGAAACTTTGCACACTTCATCTAAAGAGGTCCCGTGCGGGGCCCGGGTGGCGAATAGGCCCGCAGCAGAGCCTAGCTTGTCGTAAGAGGCGACTAACGGTCTTGGGATTCTGACGTCGGGTCAGTGCTCAGCCCACAGAGCGACCAAGTGTGTACCCTAGGTTGTTGATAAGAATAGAGTGTTTGTAAACATATGCTGTTAGTTTTTCTCCTGACCAGTCTGTTGTTTGATATTTATACTAATTTAAAAATGTTGAGGCTTTAATTGTTGCTTTGAGTAAAACAGTGGGCATATATGCTGTTTTTTTACTTGAATCAAGGTAATAGAGAAATGGAGTGAGTGATTGAATATGTGTTTTACCCCTGCAACATATAGGTTATTTAAAGGCGATGAACATGAAAAGGATAAAATGAGTGAGTGAGTTGGAGTTTAACGCCCGTGCAACGCTATATGGGTTATTTACAGGCGATGAACATGAAAAGGGTGATAAAATGAACATGAAATGATGAGGATAAATGAAATATGGGGATGGGGTGGGAAACAAAGGACCGTTAAATTTTGAAGAATCACAGGAAAAGGGGGAGAGATGTGTATGGGCGGAAAATTTAGCCTATGTGGTGCACTCAAAGGGGTCTTTTACGTGCATGAAGCGTGGCACTCTCCACACACGTTGGCCCACTATGGTCAGCGGTCAGGGTTTCCTGATAAAATGAACATGAAATGATAATGATAAATGAAATATGGGGTGGAGTGGGACACAAAGGAACAATAACTTTTGACGTCCATAGGAGAATGGTAGAGAACGGTAGGAGTGGAATACTTGGCGGTCTTTTACTCTCCATACACGTTGGTCCACTATGGTCAGCGGTCAGGGTTTCTGTTTTATAGACCTATTCAGTCATCAAGGGTACTAGTCCGAGATTGCTCTGACGTCCTCGCCATTTTTCCAGCAAGCTGGTGCCGTGGGACGTCCAACGGCACCAGCTTGCTGGAAAAATGGCGAGGACGTCAGAGCAATCTCGGACTACAAGGGTACACACCTTGGTCGCTCTATGGGCTAAGCACTGAACCGAAGTCAGAATCTTAAGACCCTAAGTCAGGCACTGCTGCGGGCCTATTCGCCTCCCGGGCCCTGCACACGACATTTAAACTTGCAGCCAATCACAATTGTTGTTTCTTAGCGTTATAGGTAAAATTTACCTGCGACACGTGCGCTGCCAATGGTATTTTTCTTTAAGGCCACAACGTTTTGACAGCTTTATTGGGATGATCGATTTGATTGAAAAACTAAATAATACGAGTTTTAATTATGTGTTGATACTTTGGCTTGTCAGACACTTGTGATTAGGGTCATTTTGTCGGGAAATTTGGAATATCGGTATGAGCTTGGATTGCATTACAGGGTTAATCAGGTCGTTGTAGGAGTAAACCCATAAATTATAATCAATGAACCGGTGGTAATTGAAGAAGTGGTGGCGGTTTTTCGTAAAGGAGAATTTTTAAGATTTTATGCAATAATTTTGTGTGTCGAAGGAAAACTATAAGCTGATAAATTTCAGCTACTGTCATAGCAAACATCTATCTGAAAAACTAGTAAAATTTGACAAATAAGACGTGCAGAATGTAAAACATACTGAAATTGAACCCACTCTATTTTGGCAGCCATTAAAGATGGCGGACTAAAACTTGTCCATAAATCTACATAAAACCCATTATAGATATACATATTTGGATTTAAGTGCTATAAAACTACTATAAACTTTTATCAATAAAATTATGTAAAGCTCCCATTGAATATTCATGTTGAGCAGTTCAGATCTGACACTTACAAGTTTACCCAATCTCTAGTTCATCCCACATTTTCATAAATTTTGCATTCATGAAAAAAGCCAAATTGAGAAAATACTTGAGAAAGCCTCTTGATCCTTCACAGAGGGAAAACCTGCTGGACCATTAGCGGCAGCCGGGAGTGAGGAACAAGCTTTAGGTAGCTTTATAGGAACAAGTGACGGGTTAATCGAATACGGGTAAGAACAAATTATTATTGTCAGAAATAACTAGTAATTACAAAATGTCTTAATTTAATGCAAGCTAAAGTAAACAAAATTTCCTAATATTTCAAATTCAAATCTTCATATTTGAAAAAAAAAATATATATATATTATTTAATACGAGTTATATTACTACATGTATGGATGCTAAATACAGATCCGAATCGTAACAGAACCGATGACGTTAACTTAACTCTTTATTCATAGGTTCGTCAGAAAACATACTCAAGGCGAAAAAGAGGCCATTAACTGTATCTTCGATAGGTAAGAATATTCTGTTTGAGGATCTTTCATCACTGTCATAAATGTAAAAAAAACCTGTAACATCGAACTTCGTAATTGTTGGTTTGCGTGGTCAAGTTAAAAAAGAAAAAGGAAATCTAAACACATTCCGATAATTCAATATACCATGAATAGCAAATTCAAAGATAATCGAAAAAGTATTTTGTTAACAATTATGTTATATTGCAATTAACTTGTTCCCCGTTCAATTTGTCTTTTCGTTATATTTTTATCGTTTTATTTGCAGAATCACCGGCGAGTCCAGTAAACCAAGTGACGGGATCAATGTCAAAGGGTAAGAACCAGGGCCTTCCTACAGAGGAACATACAGCAATGCCCAAGAAAAACAAAAGAACTATGCTACAAGACACTGAAAAGGCCACAAATGGAGTATGCCAGCATAATCTGGGACCCACATACAACAGCTTATGCCAACAACCTGGAAATGGTACAGCGCAGGGCAGCCAGATTTGTGATGGGAGACTTCAACCGCAGAAGCAGCGTCACCAATGCACTGGCCAACATTTCAACAACGTCGAGCAGAAAATAAGGCTAGCATGGTATACCGGATAGTTAACAACCTAGTTGCAATCCCAACAACATGGCTAATACCAAAAGCCGTAACTATCCGAGGAAACCATCAAAAAGTCAAGTTGTCCACTACATAAGCTAAATTTTCCGCCCCTACCCACCTCTCCCCTTTTCCTATGGTTCTTCAAAATTTACCGGTCCTTTGTTTCCCACTCCACCCCATATTTCATTTATCATTATCATTTCATGTTCATTTTCTCATCCTTTTCATGTTCATCGCCTGTAAATAACCTATATAGCGTTGCACGGGCGTAAAACACCAACTCACTCACTCACTCATCATCATTTCAGGTTCATTGTATCACCACTTTCGTGTTCATCTCCCGGATATAGCCGAAATCGTGCAGCTTGGGAGTAAAGCAATAACTAACTAACTAACGAACGCACTCTCGCATGCGCAGGTGTTCATAAATGGATACTGTTTGTTGTTTTCATAATATTGTTTTGATTACATTTATCAAATCTCCTGTCAACATGTTTTACATTTATATACACGTTTAACGTTGAACTTGGATCAACTTTGAATTCCAGTTCTACGTTCACTTTACTTCATCTGTGAGGGGTAGTGTGGGGCTAAACAATCATTCCTTTCAATTTCCGCATCTCTCGATGTCAGGGCTGTCCCATTCAACCACCTGGGGCACACATCCCAGTCGCTTTGTGGGCAAAGCGGCCTGACGCCGATGTCAGGTTTCTGTGCGCTATTTAGTGGACTTTTACCGACAAGCTTAGCGCTGGTGCCGGCCCATTCGCCATTCGGAACCCGCGAGTCTGGTTCTATTTATAATTAATTTACGTTAACAATCATTTAATCAAACTGGTTAATATAGGTGCAACCCTGACATCCAGAGATGCGGGTTCTCAGGCGATAATACGGAAAACCTGACCGCAAACCATGGTGGTGCACCGTGTTGGGGAAAATGTCGCGTTCCTCGCACTTTAAAGAACCTTGCTGCAGGTCTCGGTAAGAGTAGGATCCCCATGCAGGAGGCTAAATTTCCTGTCCCTACCCATCACTCCTTTTTCCAGTGGCAGTCAAAACTCTCCTACCCGATTGGCATTGTGTCCCAATTTCCTCCACTTCATTGTCATTTCATGTTCATTGTATCACCATTTTCATGTTCATCTCCCGGATATAGCCGAGTGAGTGAGTTGGTGTTTTACGCCCGTGCAACGCTATATAGGTTATTTACAGGCGATGAACATGAAAAGGATGATAAAATGAACATGAAATGATGATGATGAATGAAATATGGGGATGGGGTGGGACACAAAGGACCGGTAAATTTTGAAGAACCACAGGAAAAGGGGAGAGATGGGTAGGGGCGGAAAATTTAGCCTATGTGGTGCACTACTGGGCGGTCCACAAAGGGGTCTTTTACGTGCATGAAGCGTGGCACTCTCCACACACGTTGGCCCACTATGGTCGGCGGTCAGGGTTTCCGTATTATAGACCTGACAACCCCCGCGGACGAGGGCTACCCTATTCAGCCACCTAGGGTACACACTTGGTCGCTCTGTGGGCTGAGCACTGACCCGACGTCAGAATCCCAAGACCCTTAGTCGCCTCTTACGACAAGCTAGGCTCTGCTGCGGGCCTATTCGCCACCCGGGCCCCGCACGGGACCGGATATAGCCGAAATCGTGCTGCTTGGGAGTAAAGCAATAACTAACTAACTAACTAACTAACTAACTAGCTACGCCCATTCAAAGATGTCAAAGGTGCTACATTATTGTAGCTTTTGGCTCCATTACGAGACACTCGACACAGCCCACAATTAAACGGCAATTTAGAATCAAAGTGCACAGCACTGCTAGGGTTAGGTTGCTGTTCTACAGCTTAAAATAAGCTGACATGTGTTTTCCCTTTCAACACCACACTTCATATTGATATGCATGTACTTTTTCAACCTAGTTTATCTATTGATTGATTGATTGTTGTTTGCTTAATGTCCCGTCGGCGATATTTCAGCCATTATCGGGACATAAACAGGTTGTGATATATAACTAAAAATTCAGTATAAAACAAAGTCAAAAGACCGTCGATAAAACAAAAAGGTATGACTAGATAAAAAACACCAACTAAAAAGGCTACATTAAAATATAAAACTAGTGATAAAGAACAAACTACAATATTTAAACAAATTATGATGACATAGATAAATAAATAACGTAAAACAACACAATACTTACAAAAGGTTACTTAAATGAACTACAATTTTGAATATAAACCAGTTTCCTTTAAAAACGACAAAATGGAATCGGTTGGGATACCGCTGAACAAATCGTGCATTGTTGCACAAGTGAAATACTTCATTCTTATTGGAGCAACATCAACACAGTCGAGGAAAACATGCTTCAAAGAATACCGCGAGTCACAAGGAATGCACATTGGGGCCTCCTTCTCTTGTGTCATCAGGTGGCCATGAGTGACTCTAGAATGTCCTATACGACATCTAGTGATGACCACCTGGTCTCGTCGGCATCGAAATGAAGCATGACTTTCCCCAAGCTGTGGTTTAAGCTCATGAAGTTTGTTGTGCTCAGCGGCAGCCCAAACCTCATCCCACAAGTTCTGAACATATAGTCGGATTGTATTTCTACAATCCGAGTAAGGAATAAAACATTTGGAAACTGGTTTGCGAAGGGCTTCCTTCGCAACACTGTCCACAACTGAATTTCCATGAATACCAGTGTGACTGGGTACCCATAGGAAAATCAATTCTAAACCACCTCTGATCAATTGATGAACCATATAAACAATTTTAGAAATTAATGGATTTTTTAATTTGCAGTTCTGAATTGCCAAAAGACAAGAAAGAGAATCGGAACAGATAAAGAATTGAGCGTGCTCAGAAGCATCAATCAATTTGAGCGCTAAAATAATGGCTCTCGCTTCAGCTGTAAAAATGGAAGCAGTAGATGGGAGACGTTGCGTAGAAGTGCTATCCCCCAAGACAGCTGCAGCAGCAACGCTATCGCCATCTTTAGAGCCATCTGTATAAACTGTCAAGAAACCCGGATATTTAGATTTAATTTCACAATAATCTTGTTGTATAAGGAGATGATTTGTTTCAGACTTTTTATGTTTGCGGAGATCAAAAATAAATTTAGGTTTGGAGAGTTCCCAGGGTGGAACTCTTAAAGGCTTCACATGTTTTATAGTTTCTAAGTCAATCTTCAGATTTGACAGATGTGAAGCAATACGAATACCAAAAGGAGGAGTTTTGTTTTCGTGTTTTTCATAAATACTTTTGAGAGGTGGTTTAAAAATACAATCGTGGGCAGGGTTGTCAGGAAAAGCTTTAAGCTTGGTAGAATATTGTAGACCAAGCTTAATTCTGCGGTGTTTCAGAGATGGCTCATTTGCCTCCGCATAAAGGCTCTCAATGGGAGAGGTCCTGTATGTACCGAGGCAGAGTCGCAATCCCTGATGATGGACAGCGTCTAAAATTTGCAAGTAAGACTTTTTCGCAGACCCATAAATAATTGAACCGTAATCTAGTTTTGATCTAACAATAGATCTATACAAATTTAAAAGAATTGATTTATCAGCTCCCCAGTCGGTACTGGAGACAACTTTAAGAATGTCAAGAGCCTTAAGGCATCTTGATTTCAACATTTTGATATGGGGAAGAAAGGTAAGCTTTCTATCAAAAAGAACGCCAAGAAATTTTGATTCTTCAACTATTTTAATTTTTTTGCCATATAAAAAGAGATCTGGATCGGGATGAAGTTTTCGTTTCTTACAAAAATGCATAGCAACAGTTTTGCTCTCTGAAAATTTGAAACCATTTTCAGAGGCCCATTTTTCGATCCTTTTGAGGCACAGCTGTAACTGCCTTTCAATGGTATTCATGTTTTTTGCACTGTAGCATATTAAAAAGTCATCAACATATAAAGAACCTTCAATATTGTCTTGAAGGACTTTGGCAATGCTATTTATTTTTATACTAAAGAGAGTGACAGAAAGGATGCTACCCTGGGGAACACCCATTTCCTGGTCATACTCTTCAGAAAAGGTTTTATTGACTTTAACATTGAAGTGTCTGTCAGAAAGGAAGTCGGCCAAGAATGTTGGTAACCTGCCTTTCAACCCCATATCACAAATGTCTTTTAAAATACCATACTTCCATGTGGTGTCATAAGCTTTTTCGAGGTCGAAAAAGATAGACACCACATGTTCGTTCTTCGCGAAGGCGTTTCGAAGAAAAGACTCAAAACGGACCAAATGATCGAGCGTGCTCCTGCCTTGGCGGAATCCACACTGGATATTCGAGATGAGTCCATTGGACTCGAGGAACCAAACAAGCCGATCGTTGATCATGCGTTCTAGAGTCTTACAGACGCAGCTTGTCAAGGCTATCGGACGATAGTTGGAAGCATCTGTGTGATCCTTCCCCGGCTTAGGGATAGGAACAACAGTGGCAAGCTTCCATATTTCAGGCAATTTTCCGTTTATCCATATATCATTCATTAAATCAAGAAGAGTCTTCATCGATATTTCAGGGAGATGTTTTAAAAGTTGATAATGGATGCTATCAGGGCCACATGCAGTGTCATGGGCTTTACTTAAGGAAGTCTTTAGTTCATCTAAAGAGAAAGGAGAATTGTAGCTCTCAGAATTGTCAGAGTTGAAGTTCAACTTAGTTTTTTCAGCTGTTCGTTTAAATTTTTGGAAGTCAGGTTTGTAATTTGATGAAGATGAATGTTTAGCAAAAGTTTCAGCTAGTTTGTTGGCAATGTCCTTTTCAGATGTTAAAGTGGAATTGCCAACGTTCAGATGTTTAACTGAGGATTTTGAGTTTTTACCTTTGAGTTTTTGTATGAAATTCCAAATTTTATTCATGGGAGTTCGTGAAGTTAAACCAGATACAAAATTTCTCCAGGATGTTCTTCTGGATTGTCGACAAGTTCGTCTAGCCTTTGCCCGAAAAATTCTAAAATTACTTAAATTTTCTTTCGTTTGTTGTTTGCCAAATCGTTTTTGAGCTTTATTTCTATCGTCGATAGCCTTGTCACACTCGTCTGTGAACCAAGGTTTATTCAGTTTTTTAGGAGTTGCCGAGGTCTTAGGAATGGTTTCATCAGCTATAGAGATAAGAGTTTGATTAAATGTTGTTATTGGTTCTTGGTCATTAACAAAAAGTTCTGGTCTTAATTTTTCCGAACAAAGTATAGAAAATCTTTGCCAATCGGCCTTCTCTAACTTATAGCGAGGAATTCTTTGTTCAGGTTCACCAAAGAGATCTTTTAAAATTATGGGAAAGTGATCACTTCCACAGAGATCGTCATGGACTTGCCACGAGAAGTCTAATAAAAGAGAAGGATCACAAATTGAGAGATCAATTGATGAAGAGGTTCCATTACCAGAATGTAAAAATGTAGACGAACCATCATTAAAAATGCAAAGAGATTCTTTGGATAAAAAATCCTCAATCTTTTTACCCTTATCATTTAAAGCAACACTGCCCCATAATGGATTGTGGGCATTGAAGTCCCCAATTAGCATGTATGGAGCAGGAAGCTGATCTGTTAAATTTTGAAGTTGCGCTAAAGTTAAATTATCATTTGGTGGTATATAAACTGAACATAGAGTTATGGTTTGATGTAATGAAACTCTCACGGCAACTGCTTGCAGATCGGTAGTTAAAGGAATCGAACTATGGAGAATGCGATCCTTTACTAAGATGGAAGATCCGCCGGCAGCTCGCTCTGTATTAGAAAATTTGCTATACATAGAGAAGCCCTTCAAGGGAATCGTGTCGGTTTCCTTGAGGTGAGTTTCCTGAAGACAAAAGACAGTTGGATCTAATGACTGCACTAAAAGGTGTAATTCAAGAAAATTGGCCTTGAGGCCTCGGCAATTCCATTGAATGATGGTACTCATTTTGGAGTCTGAATAGGATCGGAAAGTCTACCGAGAGATCGCCTACGTCTGTGTGGAGACTGGCTCTGTGAACGCGCAATCGGTGTTTCCGAAAGATCCATATCCGACTCCATGTCGTCAGCAAGAGAGCCAAAACGATTATGCATAAAAATTGCATTTCGTTCGGCTTTCTTGGATCGAGATTTTAATGGTGACGTCTGTTGTGATGAGTTCTGTCGTCTATCCGGCTGTGAGGATCGCTGCTGTCTATTTGAAGTTTGAGAAGCAGACGATGACCTTGAGGAAGACTGTTTTTTCTTTGATGAAGAAGTTGAAGAAGAAGAGGGCTGACGATTGGAAACTCGGGCAGGAGCTCCAAATCCGGCCCAAGATGACTTACGTGGTGTATAAAACAATGTCTCATCGACCACTGAATCGTTGTTTGGACCTGCTGAGGACTTTCGTGGAGGGGGATGAGAATCATCCAACTCTTTCCATGGTTTCTTACAGTATTTGACAAAGCCCTTTTGGGTTTCCTTATCAAAACAGTCGGCACCAAACATCCATCCATTGGTATTGCACGTACGGGGCTTAATTTCACCCTCCGGCCAGGTGTACATAGTTTGGTAACCAAATGTCCTAGAGGGTTTAGCAGCCTCCGCGTACGACCTTGATGGTGTTGTATCATTTGAGATAGAGACTTGACGACGAGCTTCCTGATATGAAATATTTTTTTCAGCTTTAAGTTTTTGAATTTGTTTTTCATGTAAAAGAACGGGACATTGTTTGGATGAAGAAAGGTGGTCAGCGCTACAGTTAACACATTTTGGATCGTTGGCACAGTTGAAATCCGAATGGCCTTCCTGTGCACACTTTACACACCTTTCTTTTCCGTTGCATGTAGCCTTTCCATGGCCAAAACGTTGACATTTGAAACAGCGAAGAGGATTTGGAACAAAGATGTCTACAGACACTCTAAAATAGCCTAGATTTAAATGACTTGGTGGAACAGCTGTATTGAAAGTAATCAGGTAAGTATTTAATTTAATAACTTTGTTGTCGTCTCTTTTAGTGAATCTTTTGACTTGGATGACACCTTGTGATTCAAGTTCAGAGCAGATCTCTTGCTCTGATAAATCAGCAAGGTTTCGATCTCTATCTCGAATGATACCCTGTGAACGATTCAGTGATCGATGAGCTTCAGCAGATACTGGTATTTCCAAAATAGATGAAATTGTTAATATGTTTTTGGCTTGTTGTTGTTTAGCACACTCGACTAGAAGGTTACCGGAGCGAAGCTTGGTGACCTTTGGAATATCAACTCCGGTAACGCTTTTGATTTTTTTCGCAATGACAAAGGGTGAAACCTTTGTCAAAGGGCGAGTGGCATCTTTACTAGAAAGAACAATAAATTTTGGCCAGCTATCATTACTTGTATTTTGTCGCTTGAAAGAGGCTGATGTATCTTGATCTTCATTATCACTTAAAGAAATGTTTCTTTTTAAATTATCACATGAACTAGTTGTTTTTTGTTTATTTGGGGTTCCCATGGTGAATGTAAATAAATTCACTGCCTTGCTCCCCGCCCGCCATGGAGCGCCAACATGGGCGGTGCTGTCGCACAACGGGTCTCCTGTTGAAAGCACCAGGGTTACAAGGACAGCATACTCGCACAGAGTATTCCTTAAAGAAGACAAGCATCGTGCCAGGGGTTACCCGGCGATACAACTCTCCGGAATAACATCCACACGATTGACCCATGAGCCACCGCCTTCTGCAAAGCATTAATGGAATCAGGTTAGTTATTTCAAATATCACAGAAAGAACGTTTGAAACATTATGAGATGGTGCTTTACAGGGCTTGGCGTGACCAGCCGATTGATCAGACCGAGCCAAATCTGACCGCCTGTCTAGGAGAAGTAAGGGCCAAAGCCCACATACGTGGACCAGGATCCCGTCCTCCCCCGACACAGGTCGCAACACACGGCAAACATGTTGACCCGTTTAGTCGCTTCTTACGACAAGCTTTACGGGCGGCTGCGGAACTATTCTTTTCACACCCGGTTCCTGCACGGGGGCCTAGTTTATCTAAGTTAAGATCAATGTCAAATTATTTACCCTAAATACAGCCATAGTTTGCTATCTTTTTAAAAAAAAAAACTCTTGAACAGATGAAAAGTCATATCAATGCTCTGAAAATTTGCAGAGTTCAATATGCTGTGGTTGTAGCATCTTGTATATCTTGTGAATTAAAAAGCAGGACTGCTATTTAAAGTGCATTGGTATACAAATATATAAGGCAAAAAAGTATGTGTGCTACTGGTTTCATATAGATCTGAATAAAAAACTTTGCCAATAGCATGATGATATGACAGCAACATGTTTCTTTATTTATTTTCATTTTCTATTTTTTGTAAGTTTTTATAATTCAATAATTTTAATCAGAAATGCATGTACAAAAATTTACCTGTTACAATTTCCGGAACAGCCTAGGCAACTAATTCTGAGCTTCCAAATCGCATTACCTGTGGGATTTTTATACGAAAAAAAACTCATTACATATTTTAAATTGTACCGTGTTTACCAACACAATTTCAAATAAATTTTAATGATGACTTAATTCTTACACCAGCAGCACTTCAAATTTGAACACAACATGTTGAACCCTGTTCGTTGCCCAATGTTGATAGTCGCTCTGAACACATGCAGCTGATGATTGGACATGATTGCATTTACAAAGGCATTATTTTAGGACCACATTTTCATAAACAAGGGGTTGCACTAAGTCGTGCTAATCCTACCCCCACTCGAACATTAGAAAACGGGAAGATGACCAACTGACCTGGAAAGGCGAGGCACGGTACATTTCATCATGCTTAAGCTTTGTACCAAATTAAAAATCAATCCCTTCACTGGAAGCTGAGAAATCTGTTACGAATCTTTTTTTTATTTTGACCCTTAAAAAAGTATAAGTCAGCTCTGAGAACCGGAATGGATCACATACTGACATAGAAACTAAGATCCTGTCATGCTAAAGCTGTCTACCAAATTTGAAATCAATCCCTTCGGTAGAAGCCAAGATATTGTACCAGATGGACGTACAGACGATCAAGGTGATTGCAATATAGCTCTCTCTCTTACAAGTGGTTGTATAAAAATTCAATAGATTTTTACACACAACCCTAAAAATTACGTGTAAAACTTCCCTCTATTTTCAAAATGCAATTAACAATTTAATCTCTAATATTTATGCTAAAATTATTGTATAACATGATAAGAAAATGACTGTTTAGCCCTGCCCCACACTACCACTCACAGGTGCTAGTAAAGTGAAAGTAGAACTGGAATGCAAAGTTGATCTATGTTCAATGTTAACATGTACATAAATGTGAACCATGTGGACAGGAGATACAATTTGATAATTGTAATCAAAACAATTTAATCGTTTAAGTATTAACATTATCCATTTATGAACACCTGTGGGAGTGTTTAAATTATAATTAATTTAACGTAAACAGTCATTTATTCAATCTGTTAAATATTTGTTTTCCCATCTATAAATAGAGTTTCTTTATCTGAAGAAATTATTCCTAAACAAATAAACATTTGGTACACGATGTACAAGATCACTCGGAAAGATAAACTTGGCCCACATCGGCACATGTAAATGTTTACATTCTATTGATCACGTGGAAAATTATTAATGCCGATATGACACATTCTCTAGCTTCAAAAATAACATGACAACTTTTAAAAACATGTTTAATGTCCATCAGTCAATAAGGATTTTCTTACCAGTAGAAATTATTTCTAAACAGGATGATTTTCGCAAGTAAATCCAAGAATAAATCTTTCATGCATCCATGAATCATATTGTTTACATTTTATTGATCACCTGAAAAATTAATCCGCCGATGTGGCGCCAATTTCAAAGGCTAGCATGACAACTTTTTTAACATGTTAAATGTATACAAGTCTTGTAGCCAAACTCATATTTATTATAGAAAAGTAAATCGGATTGCTCTGATTGAATTCCTAAGTAAAACAACTATAGTACAACAACAACAAATAGTAGGACTATTTTACCGCGGAATGTTTATTTTGCTATATGTTAAGTCCCATTGGTGATTCGGTTCAATTGTTAGCTCTAAAATTGAACAAAAAACCTGCTTTTCTACCCTTGCCTGGACTTCAATCATAGATAAGCTTGCATATTTGCCAACAAAAACATATTTTGAAAAACTTTTGGTCCAACCTTTTCCACAAAACACAGGATTTACAAAGTTTCCTTCATAGTCTAACCAAACGACCGGCGGCATAAGGGTTTTGGTTGCTTCGCAACCTAACCCTAAAAACCACATTGGACAACCGACAGCAGCCTTCAACGAGGCCATTTGGCACTGCTCGCGGTTCTGCAATTTGCCCATGGTCTAAATAAAATGCATATAACTCAAATCCAGCCCTGAAATAGTCAGTAAATATCAAAAAGACAAGTACAAACGAAAGCTTTGTCAAAGATTCCTGGCTTAGGACAGGCACACGTAATATGTAGCGGGGTTAAACTAGTTTTTTTTGGGCCCAACGGGGATTTAAACTAATGCTTTGTGAATGTTAAAATCTCTTACATCAGTCATTTGTAAAATGGTAGATGTAAATTAAGTCTAAATAAATATTTAAAAGTATATCGCACGGAATTCCTCAATAAATGGGACCCTTAAAAATGATAATCCATATAAGATTATGTCATAATTTCTTCAAACACTTCGACACAAAGTTGGACACTCGCAAATTTTTGTCTAACCAACACCCATTTTTGATCAATTGTTGAGCTCTGACGTCTCACGGCATCAGCTTGCTGGAAAAATGCAGAGGACGTCAAAGAAATCTCGGACTAATGTTTTACATGTTGTCTGTTTTTGTCCCGTTCTTGTTGGTGTTGCCTGGTTTTGTCTCTTCCCTTTCGGACTTCTGACATTCGGATACCCCATTGGTACCTCTGGCTTCTTTGTTCCTGAACCTCAAGTCCCGTGCGGGGCCCGGGTAGCTACAATAATGTAGCTCCTTTGTCATCTTTGATTAGGCGAAGCTACAATGCG
This sequence comes from Arcuatula senhousia, assembly GCA_963971305.1. Lineage (NCBI taxonomy): Eukaryota > Metazoa > Mollusca > Bivalvia > Mytilida > Mytilidae > Arcuatula > Arcuatula senhousia. The sequence continues at coordinate 21,334,050 of OZ020310.1, read as the reverse complement.
GTCACATTACTCGCAATGAAGCAAATCGACTTTCTTTCTACAACTCAAACAAAGCTTCAAATTGGTTAAAAAATACCAATAACACTCTGGTTAACATTTAGTTACTAAAAATTTTGGTCAAGAGTCTTAGATAAATGATAATTTGTTAGAAATCAAACATTTTCAACATTCTGATCCTGAACTTCATTGTAAAGTTCTGGATCAAGATCCTTCAAAAATTGATATTTTTACTAAAATCTTTTAAACTGCATTAAATGTCGGAAAATTTAAACTGAATTTGTCATTAAAATAATATAAGCGATATTTTAATACCAAATTTGACGTCTAATGATTTGAATAGCGCCCGGTGTGATTTCGCTTTCGGCATTGCTCCGTTACAAGTAATGGGACCGCATTGTAGCTCCGCCTAATCAAAGATGTCAAAGGAGCTACATTATTGTTGCTAGGGCCCGGGTGGCGAATAGGCCCGCTGCAGAACCTAGCTTGTCGTAAGAGGCGACTAAGGGTCTTGGGATTCTGACGTCGGGTCAGTGCTCAGCCCACAGAGCGACCAAGTGTGTACCCTAGGTGGCTGAATAGGGTAGCCCTCGTTCGCGGGGGTTGTCAGTTCTATAATACGGAAACCCTGACCGACGACCATAATGGGCCAACGTGTGTAAAGTGCCACGCTTCATGCACGTAAAAGACTCCTTTGTGGACCGCCAAGTAGTGCACCACATAGGCTAAATTTTCCGCCCCTACCCACCTATCCCCTTTTCCTGTGGTTCTTCAAAATTTACCGGTCCTTTGTGTCCCACCCCACCCCATATTTCATTTATCATCATCAATGCATGTTCATTTTATCCTCCTTTTCATGTTCATCGCCTGTAAATAACCTATATAGTTGTTGCACGGGCGTAAAACACCAACTCACTCCTGAACCTCATAAAGTTCAAGATCAGTAAGAAGTTTGCGATATATCTAAAATTTATATATAAAATATTTGATTGAATTGGTACCTCCTGCCAATTAATCATCTGTGTCCGTCAGGACATCGCCCCCACACTCCTCCTTTCCTACACGCACAAGAACGTGCTCCCAGCTGGGTTAGTCCTAATACAGTCAGCGTCCAGTAACAGGTCCGCCGACCACACATCCTCAAAGGCCACAGACGCATCTAGGATGGCATCCCCCACGGAAAACACTATACCACGCTTGTGGTAGCATGTTAAGAAGCTGGTATATTCGTAAAACATTTAGTTACAAAAATTCCATTGAAACACTTTCGTGTCTTATTTCTAGTTCAATTCTTTTGCAATATCAGCAACTGTTAAATAAGGTTGAGGCGAACGTCCAAAAGATCATAATGCCTCAGCATAACCTCGAGCGCAAAAGTAATGTCACTAGAACTTCGTAGTTCTGTTCTATTGGTTGGGAAACGTTACATGAAAAACAAAACACATCTTGGATTTGTATGATTAGGCTTCACCTAGGTTAAAAGTAAATTGAATTAATAAATATAACTTCTGAAATAATTTCTTGGAACAAATTTTGGAATCTTAATTTGAAAGGAACTTCTATTTTATTCTAATCTCAATTTATAGGTAAGATATAATTTATTGCAAACACCTTGATTCTCTTTGGTTGCCTCTTTACGTAATATATCTTGGTTTTTATTTTGAAAGAACGTGAATCTAATGTCCAAATTTGACCTACACATTGTCTTAGTATGATTCAGCTGTGCGACATAGTTCTATAAATACTGAGTTTTGACTGTGTTCGCCAGTCTTAACATAAATTTTATTTTATAAGACCAGGGCCATGGGCTGCACCAGAAGGGCCAGGACCAACAACCAGCCCTTGGTCAACCACAGCCATCCCTTTGGTCAATCTTCCAGAATGCCGGCTGATTCAACATTTACCGTCCACCAGCAAAAACTCATTACGAAGCTCAGCCAATACTTATAGCAACCCTTTTTACAGGAGATATTCAGCATTAATAAAGTAGCTTTGCAACAGATGGTGGACAAAGCCTCGGGAGGAATTCCGCCTCCATCTACGGTCACAACGGTTTTCCGTGAAAGAAGATCCACGGTCCTCCTCGACTTTTCAAACCAGATTTCGAAATGCCGGTAACTCTTAAGTTTCGCGCAAAGGTTTGAAAAGAAGGACTTGTATTTTTCAAACATTTCGAACATTTAATTTCATTTACTGAATCTACAACTTATTTCATCATTTACCGAACCAAGACATTATTGTTCCGTTCTACATATTTATAATTTGGATCTACCCCGTATCATATTAAGGTTGGACTTATTTTGAACTTCATCTTATAGACGACCCACGCCAGCCACGCCTTTGACGTTGATGATTTTCTTTTGGAATTTTGTGTTTCTGTGACATTAATTTTTAATTCTAACTTTAAATAATCATTTGGATATTCTTTTTATACTTCCACAAACTGTAAGTTAAATGATTGTTTCATCCAGAGACAGTAACTTTTTTCTATGTAAAATTGTTATATTCTGTATTCTTTCATGTCAACGAACTAACATAATCTATTTTTACTAACCACTAATACTGCACTCGTCCTGCTAGGTTAATGATCAGTCAAAATAATTAATATTGAAATAAATCGCGTAAAAACACCAAGTTATTTATAATAATAATAATAATAATAATAACATTATAGGCTATTATAAGCTAATAGAAGTTAGGCGAAATCTAAATTGAATCTTTAGTTTGCTTTTATTTTTTTTTTAAAACTTAATTGTCAGAAGAGATTTTGTACCTAAAGTTATAAAACTATATGACAGAGGTGGTGGAACAAATGGGAATCCCTGAGCATATTGATGATTTCAAATGTCACTATCGCATTAGTAGAGATACCTTCTATATTGTTTTAGAACACATTCAAGACGCCTTAAAGCGTGTAGGATCAGGTCCACACGATGTTGTTTCACCGGAAAAGCAGCTTTTAGTATGCCTTAGCTATTTAGCGTCACCACAGTCAATGAGAGAGACTGCTCATGTCTTTCACCTGTCAAAGTCAACAGTGCACAGTATCATCAAGCGTGTTTGTGATATTTTGACACAACTTGCAAGTCGGGTTAGGGAACGACCATTTAACTTGAAGGGGGGGGGGGCTTGGTTTTTTATTTTGGTCAGAATTTTTTTTATTTTTTGAAAAGTCACGACACAATATTTTATTTTTTACCATATCGCAACAAAATATTTTTTTCAAAATTAACATTATTCTATATGACACCAAGTTCTCTTCAGAATATTTTTTCATCATTATTGCACTCAGAATATTTTTTTTCTTCAGCTTTCCTCACAAAATATTTTTTTTTACAAAAAATCAGATTCAAAATATTTTTTTTAGAAAAAAACCAAGCCCCTTCCTTCAAGTTAAATTGTCAGTCCCTTAGCTGAAGATTCTCTTTCTTCTCTGTCTAAAGGAAGACACCCTACCAAATAAATCTGACATTTATCCAGCTATTAAAGTTTTTCCCAGATAATGCTATAATATTTCATCACATTTTAAAGTAAATTATTTTTTTAAATAAATTGACTAAAGGATGACTTATATGTGACTTGCTTTCAATCACAATTATAATTAGTATTGATCATTGATATTTACTTTCACAGAACCAATTACAAATGTACATGGTGTAATAAGGTTTAAATTGTTTAATAATATTACAATATAACTTTTAAAAAATATTAATCATCTTGTTCTTTTACAGTTTATTCGTTGGCCTTCACCACGTCGACAAGCAGAGATAGCTGCTGACGTGGAAGCAGTATCTTCTCTCCCTGGAGTGATAGGGTTCATTGATGGAACACACATTAGATTGTCAGCAGCAATAGGAGGAGAACGTGATTATTACAACAGGAAGGGGTACCCTTCTATGCAGTTGCAGGTATAAATAAATGTCACATTTCAAATACATGAAGCAAGAGGCAACACTGGGGCGTTCGAAAGCCACAAATCCGATAAAACAAAGACCAAACCGGTTAAAACAAAACGGAACAAGCACAAACAGAAAACATGTAAAACACTAAACAACAGAACAGCGATCAACAACGCGAACTCAAGTTGAAACGAGAGTGAACTCAGGTGCTCTGGAGGAGTAAGTTGTTCCTGTCTGTTGCAACACACCCGTCGCGCTGTCAATTCCATGTAAATCCAGTATAGGAGAGAATAAACAACAAAACCCTATGACAAACCTACATCTCTCCTCATCTTAGAGACAGAAACTCCATATCTGTCAATGAGCTGATGATGTCTTCCATAAAAGTTCTTGAGTGATGACAACAACCACGGAACAACATAAACCTGTGTGAGCAATTTTTGCGTCAAACATATACCAAAAAAGATTTTCACTAGGACAAATACAGAAATTTCCAACACAGGCAACTAAGAATATAATCGTTGAGTTTTTTGCCTATGTAATTTCTAACAAAATCGCTTTACGCCATATAGTACTATAGGATAAAACTACATGCAAAATATAAAGAGGCTGAGAAACGGATGCCCTCGCTGCCCCCAAATAAAGTCATATAGGTCTGAAAGTTACAAAAGTATCAAAACCAATCCTAAATTATCAACGAAAGACCCAATTCTTGACATAAAACAGTTAACATAGAATGACAAGGACAAACAAAGGCTTTGGCAAAGTTTCCTGGCTTAGGACAGGCACATATAAAATGTGGCGGGGTTAAACTAGTTTTTTGGATCCAACCTTCCCCCTATTGATAAGCTTGCACAAAGCTACATATAAAACACACTGTATAACTCAATAGACAAAAGTTCAATTCAACAAGAGAGAACCTAAGACAAAATACTGTACGAAAACAACAAGACAAGGAGGAACTCTCTTGAGAACACTCGAAGTTACTGACAACTAGCTAAGAATCATTTATCGATTGATGTAAAAGAATCAAATACATCAGTTCTAAATCCGACACCCCACGTCAAAACAATTAATGATTAAGAGTTGTATCACCATACAGAACCGACATACTTGATCGCTGTGGTGCTTATAAATAATACAGTGGATACAAAGTGAAAATTTAACGTTTTAAAGTTACTATCAAGCTATCAATATTTCTGCCAAAACATACCAAATGCAAAGATTTTACTAAAACATTGAATTCGTATCCTTTTTTCAAAAGGTTTTTAAGCCAGTTTTTAATTTCCATAAGGTTGTTTTTGAATTTTTGTGCTTTATAAACTACATTGCTATAAAAATCAGGATGAGATATTCCTTTAACAATCAGAAATCTACGTGTACAATCAATTTTTTCGATGAGATGTCCATATTTATGTGCAAATTTTGTAAAAGATTTGACTAATTTGTGGTAACGGTAACCTTGTTTTAGCAATTTTTTTGTAATGTAACGGTTTTTATCATTAAAATCAGACACATCCCTGCAAATGCGAGCATACCTGACAAATTGTGAAATGTATACCCCGTAAGCTGGAGCTAATGGTACGTCTCCTTCAAGAAACGGAAAATTAACTATTGGGAATGAAAGTCATCCCGTTTATCATATACTTTAGTGTGTAATCTACAATTGATAATGCTTAAGTCCAAATCTAGAAACCCGTGCGGGTTCCGGGTGGCGAATAGGCCTGCAGCAGCGCTAAGCTTGTCGGTAAAAGTCCACTAAAGAGCGCTCAGAAACCTGACATCGGGTCAGGCTGCTTTGCCCTCAAAGCGACTGGGATGTGTGCCCCAGTTGGTTGAATGGGGCAGCCCTGACATCGAGAGATACGGGGTCGTCAGGCGATAATGCGGAAAACCTGACCGCAAACCATAGTAGTGCACCGTGTTGGGAAAAAATGTCACGTTCCTCCCACGTTAAAGAACCCTGCTGCAGGTCTCGGTAAGAGTAGGACCCGTAGGATCCCCATGCAGGAGGCTAAATTTCCCGTCCCTACCCATCACTCCTTTTTCCAGTGGCAGTCAAAACTCTCCTACCCGATTGGCCTTGTGTCCCCATTTCCTCCACTTCATCATCATTTCATGTTCATTGTATCACCACTTTTATGTTCATCTCCCGGATATAGTCGAAATCGTGCTGCTTGGGAATAAAGCAACTAACTAACTAACTAACCAAATCTAGGAATGGACATCTACTGTCGGTCGAGTTTGCTTTGTTTAGGGTTAATTCTTTAGGATATATATCATTTATTAAATTTGAGAATGTGGGGTTGTTTAGAGCAAGTATGTCATCTAAGTACCTATATGTATTGTTAAAAGTTTCGATAAGGTGGTTTTTGTTTGGGTCTTTTTGTAGCTTGGCCATAAACTGTGCTTCGTAACAATATAAAAAAAAGATCAGCTATGAGTGGAGCACAATTGATTCCCATTGTAATACCAATGACTTGGCGATATATTCTTTTACCGAACCGGATGTAAATATTATCTAAAAGAAAGTTTAATGCAGTAATAACTTCTATGTCGGTCCAATTAACATAACCTTTGTGGGTTTCGTTACTAAAAAACGATTTACTAAATACTTGTGACACTTTAGAACAGATGTAGTCACTTTTAGATTTGTCAAAGCACCATTTAATTAAATATTCAAATTTCTTTTTGATAAGATTGTGATGTAGATTAGTATATAAAGTGGAAAAGTCATAGCTGTGTACGGATTGAAAAGTATTTTCAAATGCCCGAAGTTTGTCTAAAACATCAAGAGAATTTTTAACACTCCAAAAATGATTTATTCCACTATTTTCGAAAATTTTATCACAGTATCGGATGATAAATTCTTTCATTGTAGTTAAAGCAAGAGACAAGACTTTAGAAATATTGGTTAAGGAACATTTACTTGATGCAGAGATAAAACGGGATTTATATGGGTTTTTGTGTAATTTAGGTATCCAGTACATAGTAGGTAATATATTGTATGTAGGGGCTGCTCGAAGTGCTGTGGTTGCTATGACATGATCGTCAATAATACTGGTTTCTGTAGCTTGCACGGGAACGTAAGTACATGAGCCTTTAATTCCATGCATTAAAACATCCAGATAATATTAACGACATACCACATCAACATTGTTAGCCGCTTTATCCGCAGGTACAAAAACATATCGTGAACCTAATAATTGTAGTTTTGATTTAATTCTGTTTATATAAGTATGGGGTCGATATTCTACAAAGGTGTTTTGAAAATGGCTTATTCGTAATTTTACAATGGATATGAATTTATTCTTAAACTTGTCTAAAGATTTGGAATCTGCTCCTTCTCGTCTAATCCAGGTCTTACAGTACGATTGAAGGGCAGTATTTACACAATCAAAACAAGAATTCCAATTAATTTTCGAAGGAGGTCTGAATTTTGGTCCATTTTTCAAGAATTTAATAACCTCTGGGTCATCGACAATGTTTAGGTCGCCAGTAACAATATGGTCACAAGGAACATATCTAAAGTCCGAATTAGCACAGTCGCATGATACAGGAATATTCGAGTCTAGGTCTTCATCTGTAGTGATGGACGTATAGTTAAAAATAATGTTACGTGTTGGTTTTTTATATTTATAAGATATGATTGGAGGTTCAGTATTTGTAAAATATGGTGGTATTAACTCTTTAATAGTAGGATCCATAAAAATACTAAAAAGTAATGACTTTTTTTTCAAGACAAACATATACACTAAAAATAGCAAAATTGCATGATTTCTATACGTAAATTTTAGTGCACAGACATATTTGCCAAACGTTAAACCTTGTTTACTGTTAATGAGCACTAAGACTTTACTTTTTAAACTTATTTTATAAAGTTATGTTTCCTCCCTTCAGATTTATTGCCATTTTATATTGCTATAAAAACTGAAAGTGCCGTCCTACCACCACTTAAGTTGACCCCCTACTACTACCATAAAATGATAAAACACATCTTTCAAATGTTTATCTTTTTTTTATTTTCCAGATGTTTCAAACTTTTCAAAATACATTTTAATATTGGGTCTTTGCATTTTATAACAAAATTGGAATGGAAGTGTGTTGATGACATCTTTATGATGTCAAAATTATTCTCAATTACAGCAATTTTGGTAGAAAATATGGTCTTCATTGCCTTTTTATCCCAATCTTATTTAACGTTGAAACATTAGGCCAATAACGACCTTTATCATACCTTGTCCTTTCGTTTCTTTAATAATAAATGCATTGTTTTACCCTTTGATGCCTGCAGAAAAATTATAAAACCCTGGGCAGTGGTCATCTCCTGCATCCTTATATTTCCATCTGAGTATTGGAATTTCAAGAGTTCCTGAATGGCACTGGCTGTAACTGGGCGTACTTTACCACTAAATAGCCCCCTGTCATGTTGTCTATTTTCATCTTGCCGAAGAAAACTTAGAAATTGATTGGTTTCAAGCCCTGTCAAATCCCAAAAATGATGGGAATGAGAGGATTTGTGTATAAAAGCAAAACAAACTCATTTATATACATGTAACTAAATAGCTAAATAACTTAACGGTTCGTCCCGTCTTTAACAAGTCTTTATTTTTATAGAACAGTTTTCAAAATACATGTAACAGTTTATCTATTTGTAAACACTAACATTAAAAAGAAAAGTAATATTTCAACAATAGCTAATTGTGATTGCAAGCATGTCATAAAAGTCCCCATCCATTATGGCAGCATATTTGAGGCCACATATATACATGTGTTTTGTGGATTTACTATCCCATTCCTGTTGCCAAAGATTTTTAGTAATATTTCTACTGACAATTTTAGGAATTTATGTTTCGTTTTCTAAATTTAAAGATTCTTTAGCTGCTTTATACCGCAAACATGACTTGGTATCCATTCTAAAACAGTATCAAACCCTGCTGAAATCAGGTTATTGAATAAAATGTGTATGTCAAACAATAGAGAATATGTCACTTTGAATAAACTTTTTTTAATGACGTCCCGTGCGGGAATTCAAAATTGACCAGTCCTTTGTGTCCCACCCTACCCCACAATTCATTTATCATCATCAATTCATGTTCATTGTATCATCCTTTTCATGTTCATCGCCTGTAAATAACATATATAGTGTAAAACACCAACTCACTCACACTAATACAGACATAGAATCAACAAAAATAACTGTATTTCTTGTTTGATATTGTTACCAACACGAAGACAAATATATAGCATCAATTTCACATATACAAATTGAAACATAGGACGGCAGTTTAGTTCCCGTACTGTAATTCAAAGATGGTACAGTAAAAGCACAACCATTGTTTTTTTTATGGGACGGATCGTATAAATTTGTAAATGATCTTTGTAAGAAGTATCTATCATAATGTTTTACTTCAGCTTTACTTTTAAAAAGTAATGGTAGGTCTTTCTTACTAAAAAATTCTTTTAACTTTGTGTTTTCAGGTGGATATGTTACATTCCATGGTGGCACTGGACATTCTCAAAAATTAAAGATTTGTGTTCTTTGATACGATAACCCGAAAGAATTTCTGTAGCAATGCTGCACACAGTGGAGTGTTAAACATTTTTACTGTAAAACTGAAAAGTAAAATTATCTTGTAATTCATTGTTAAGTGGATGTAGTTCATTGAAACGCATTTTTTGTGATAAGACCTTTTCTTCTAATATTGTAAGGGGGTCGCCTATTTCAACCTGTAAAACGTATAAAAGTGTAGTTTTCATTAATCTCCAACATTTTATTAAAGCTTGATTGTTGAATTGAATCTAATTTTTTAAGTACACTATATGATGCAGAATTGTAAACTTCCCACTCATAATCTGTTTTTGACCTGATCATGGCCAAATATATTGTTTTTAATGTTCTACTAGTGGCACCCCAATATGGTCCTGAAAGGAGTCTCATACAATTTATAACTTTCATACATCTAGTATGTATATAATCTAAATGCTTATTCCATAAAAGTTTACAATAAAAAAAAGTCTTAAACATTTCGTGTACTTAACCTGTTAAGGTTGGTATTACCTAATCTAAGAACAATATTACCGATATTTTTTTTTCTAGTAAATATCCTATGCGTGGATGCAGAGATATAAAATCCCCAAGTCTGGCACCATTTGTGATCTTCCTATAACTTCTTAACCAAAAATTTAACACTGTTGCCAGATTTCCAGAGAGTTCCGTCATCTGCAAACTGAGACATCTTAAAAAAAATTATACATTCAGATATATCATTTACCATAAAATAAGCAGAGGCACCAAAGGGGCATTCTAGTGTCAAAAGTCCGAAAAGGCAACGACAAAACCGGTAAACATGAACAAGAACAGCACAAGGAAACACAAAACATAAAAACAACCGAACAGAAATCAACAACGCGAACTCAAGTCGTAACAAAAGTGAACTCGGGTGCTCCGGAAGAGTAAGCGGTTCCTGCCTGGAATATTATATTAATAATATTAAATAAAGTAGGACTTAAACAACTGCCATGTGGCGTTCCATTTTCTATCCTGTAAATGTCAGAGAAAGTGCTATTTACTTTAACATGTAAAGTTCTTTCAGACATGAAATTGTTAATGTTACAAAGGATATTGCAATTTTATTTCTAGATTTTTATGGGTTTTTTTTAGAAGACCGTGTTTCCATTACATATCAAATGCCTTCTGAAAATCAATAAAAACCCAATTGTTAGTTGCTTCTTTTGCAAAAGATTATTGGCTAAAGGCTAAATAAGTGCAAAATTTTGAAAAAAGGACAATAACTCCTACATTGGTTGTTGGATGTTCTTGAAAATTCCTGGGCTGATAGATCTTATCACTTTTATCCCATCAGCATGTCGATATCTATAACAATATTGTAATGTAATGTGCAAAAATCTGCAATTTAGGACAAGTTAAAGTTTGAAAAAGTTTACAGACTACAGACAACAGACGACAGACGATGGACGCCAAGTGATGGCAATAGCTCACATGACCCTCCGGGTCAGGTCAGCTAAAAAAAACTGCTCAATTTAAAACAACAGATTTATTATCCTAATGTTATCGGAATTGTCAATATCAGCCTACTACACTTTATTTGGCCAAATAATATGTTTTACATGCATATACTGTGCATAGAAAAGAAAATTCATCAAAAATTTCCAATCTTTCCCGATGAACTTTAAATAAAAGCGAGTGTATAATTTGTAAATATATTACCTTCTAGATTGTTTCCAGAGATAAACCCGGACTGTGCTGTCCCTGATCCTGATGTCCCAGGCAGGTTTAAAGTCTGGTTTGCTGTAAGAAAATATATCTCTTTTTCTTCCATCATATTAAAGGCGTCATCATCTATTATGCACCCATCTTTGCATACAAGTTTGCATTCTTCGTCAACAATGCCAAACTTTGTTTTGACTTACAAAAACATATAATTATTAACTTCAATAACATCTGTCATGTTAGTAGTTGTTGATTAATACCGATTTTGTGTTTTTTTATGTTTTGTCTTTCTTTATTCTGTTCCTGTTCATGTTTACTTGTTTTGTTGCCCTTTTCAGAATTTTGACACTCAATGCCCTTTTTTTTTGCTTCATTAAATCATTTGTAATATTTATCTATCAAGAAAAACAAGATTGCTATGCGTAGGCATATTGGCCTCCAATTTCGAGGAATTTGGCAAAAAATAATCTAGATATAGTATTCTTCACTATTCTCCTGTACATTAACACTCATAAAATAAATTTGTGTCTTGTTGAAATTTCGGAAAATTGCAGGCCAAAATTGACCCTTACCGCACTTTCTCCGTTGCGTGGTATGTAAATTCGAGCGAATTATACTCCGAGAAATGATAGAAATTGGCCGTTTTGGAGACAAAAGCATTCAGTCAAAATGAGGAAGGAAACCAAGTAACGTAAAAAAAAGGAAAATGAACAGCATATCTACCCTTCCCTCAGACTTCCATCAGTTTCTATCATTTCCGTCAATTTTCTGATAGAAATGATGATGTCATCTATTACATCATCAGTTTTTTTAGTCATGATTTTGCTAGCAGAAGATAAACATGGTGTTTGTTCAATGAGATACATTTTAAAAGATGAAGATATTCATAGATCCGATAATATTTTTATCCTCCAATCAGAACGCTCCATTTTAATTAGTAATTTTGTAAACAAAGTGTCCGCCATCTTTGTCCCACAAACAAACGTATTTTATCAATTGTGGGAATTATCGTTTTGATGCAATATGGTTCTTAGATGTGCATGGGGAACATGTAATTCGGATGAGAGGTACCCAGAGAGAATGCAGGGCAGGGCTACAAATTTATTCCCTTTCCGAAACCTAAAAGAGATTTGGAGAAATGTTTAAGTTGGATAAAGGCGTGTGGAAGGCCGCATGATCAACTCAATGTAAACAGAATAAATAAACACAAAGCCGTTTGTTCAAAGGTATGATCTACAAAATTAATTTATTAAAATTACTTTATCAAAATATTTAAAATTTAAGTTTCTTACTTTATCGCTGAAATCTTTATTTTACAAATTGTGTACGACCAGCCCAGGTACAGACTGTGGCAGTATGTTGTATGATGTAATTTAAAGGATGTTAACATATGCAAAACAAAGCTGGCAAATTGAAATTCATTATTTTCTCTTCCCGAGTACTGTTTAAATGTTATATTTGAAAAATAAATAACAACTGTGTGTACAGTACAATACATAGTTTATCAATACATATACATGCACTGGTAAGTGTATCCATGTACATGCTCTGGTACATGTACATTGGTATATTTTGGAAGTACAAAATTGTATGTACACTAGTTTATAATAAATATTATATTTCCAGCATTTTGTCGGTGAGAATGGCCCTACTGAACAATACCCTGACCCTGTGCAAGCAGATGGTTCTGCTGTGAAACCAAGCAGGAAACGAAAGCTAAGAGGGAGTCCAACCAAGGGCAAAAGAAGGAAGACTAAGGAGTAAAGCCACGAAGGCCCCAAAATGGCCCACAAATTCAACTTTTATATATCTGCTTCTAGTTGCTGAACTAATGTTCCTTAGTCTTTATATTTCGTGAATTGCAATAATTTTTCCTTCAATCATTTATCAATAAGGAGAACAGTGAGGTAAAAAATGGACTATTTTGTGAAAAATTACAATTTTTGACAGTTTTCCTTGATTTTCATATATAAATCGATGAATATGAAATGGGCCACACCTGTCGACCAAAATTATTTTATGATAGAAATGTGTATTATGATATTATAAATTAATTTTAAAAAAATTAGGATGGTCGATGAATGTGGCCAATACTAATTTTGACAAAATATGCATAGAAACAGGTGAAAATGTGTGAAAAATGAGGAATTTTCAATTTTTTGGCATGTTTAAAGTCTCAAGGCCAAACCTGTGGTGTAAATATTTTGCTAAATCTTACAGATATGAAAAGTTTGTTCATACCTTAACATAATTTAGTTAAATTAATGACAAGATATAGTAGTTGAAAAAATAGTGAAAATACCGGGCCGATTTAGGGCCTTCGTGGCTCTACTCCTTTGTTGTAAGTTTTATATTTTTTTGTTATCCGGTTACTTGTAATAAATAAGTTTAATAAATTATACATTTTGTATTTTGTCCACCTACAAGTGTACATGTACAGTGATAGCAATATTGGCTATTTCTTGCTGTCTGTCAAAAGCTCTTAAGAGCTTATGTTGATTGTTGACTTTGTACATAATCACTTATGTGATTTGTTCTCACCGACGTTAAATAAATGTAACCTTTTTTCTAATACTACACATGTAGTGGAATGATATCTTACAAGTACATTTGTACAAGTGTGTGTATAGGGTTAATTTGTTAATAATTATTACATACATGTGCTGCACAACAAATGTACCCAGTTAAATACAACATGTCTTTTGTTTTAGCAATGAAGATCACGGAGAAGATGAATGTATGGCAGTTAATTTGGACATTGAACTTGACAGAAATAAATCTACACAAACTGATGAACCATGTAAGTTTATTGTGATCAACAGTGTACATATGTACATGATGTATGTAACTCATTTTAGTTTAGCTCGACTTATTCCTTTTATTGTCAAGAAACGGCTTTGCAAAATCCTGAAAAAATGAACAAAGTTTATTCAGCATTTCATTCATAAATGGTAAGTTTGGCAGCACACGTTCAGTATGAAGATCGCACTGAGTAAACACAATGAATTCACAGAAATCACAGCCTGTGATCATAAGTTGCCCTTGTATTTGGGCATAATATTCATGGTCTGTTTTAAGTTTACATTGACCATCAATATTTTCTAAATAAAAATCATTGACTGTTTCACATGCTTCAACAATTTTCATATTTCTAGCTGTGAATGGACACTTAATCTCTATAATGCCACTTTTTCCATTGTCACAAACAATGCCATCTGGGGTTGCACCTAAAAACATAAATTGTTTATTTATAACAAGTCCACATTCATGAAAATGTCTGTTGTTGAATAATTGGAGGTATTTTGCTTAAGCAGTGTTTTCATGTCTTTTTCCATAGTCCAAGGCAGGTGCACTTATTTGTTTACTACAGAATAGGTTTGTCAAAAACTTTTCTGATGGCACTGATTTCCTTTTTAAAACTTTGCCAAAGTTTGAGGCTGTTAATCTGTTTTTTTCTTGCCTCGAACCACTCACTACAATTGGATTGTTGTCGAGTATTTTTCTCCAATGCATTATTGTCAAAATCATCATAATCATTATTTAATGATATAAACTCTTGGGGAATGTTCACGGGGGACATGTTAACCACTGATGTATTTCCACATCCAACGGACTCTGCCATTTTTACTTTTTTAAGGTTTCTGGTCTGAAAAATAGAAAAAATGAATGTTAATGCACATGCACTTTTGCCATTTTTTATATCACATGATCATTTTGTTTTATATACATGTACATACAGTGTAATCATACATTTACTCTTAATCAACCTTCTTTTTATTTGTAGGGGTTTCTTCTCTGGACTTGCTGGCTTCAAGTGTACAATGCCATGAGTTGCAAAATGAACTTGAAATAAAATGTAAAGAAATTGAGAGTCCCAATAATACTATAGACATTTTGCAGAGAGAAAATATGTCACTTAAGGAGCAGTTAGTAGAAAGAGGTCGATTTGGTGTGGAATCTGTTAGAGTTAAAGAGGAAAAGATAAAGGGGCTTTTCAAATATTACACAGCTCTAACATATGTCCGATTTTTAGGATTGTTGTCATTTTTACTTCCACCCAACTTTTCACTCAACTATGAAAAAGGCAGAACAGATTTAAAGAAGTTGGCACAAGAGGATTGTCTATTTCTTGTTTTAGCTCGTTTACGTCACAACTTTGGGCTTAAAGACATCGCAATGAGATTTGAAATAAGCGTACAATCAGCCAGCAGCTTATTCAATACTTGGATAGATCATATGTACTTTAAGTTTGGTCAATTATCCATTTGGCCATCCAGAGATGTAATTATTGATAACATGCCAAAAGAATTTAAAAATGATTTTCCAAATACTTTAGTTATCATTGATGGTACTGAATTTAAGACTCAATCCCCATGTGCTCTTGGAATTCAAAGTCAGCTATACAGTGACTACAAGTCAAGTACTACCTTAAAAGCCCTTATTGGTTGTGACCCTAGTGGATCTGTGATTTGTATTTCTGAATTGTTTACAGGGTCTATATCGGACAAAGCCATAACCGAACAGAGTGGATTTTATGAACTCTTAACACTTTTGAAAGAAAACAATATTATTAATGAGGGTGATGCAGTTATGGCAGACAAGGGTTTTACCATTGAAAAGGAGCTAAAAAATATAGGTTTAAAACTTAATATCCCACCATTTTCTGCTAGTGGTGCTCAGATGTCTGCAGCTGACACAAGACAGACTCTCAAAATAGCAAAGCACCGTGTGCATATTGAGAGATTAATTGCCAAAGTTAAAACATTTCAGATTTTATCCGGTGTGATTCCTACCAATTTATTCCAGAGTATTAATAAGATTTGGTCTGTTTGTTCTTACATGACATTATTTCAAGACAAGTTTGTCACAGATAAATCAGTGGACGAATAAATAAAGTACTTATTAAAACAATTTTAATAACAAAACCATGATACAAGTACATTTATTCAATGATAAAAAAGATTATATATTAGAAGTAATGAGATATGGAATAAATGTATTGTACATGTCCTTAATCAGTATACCTGGTATGACAAAAATGATCCTATCTGGACATTTCCAACAGGAGTGTGTTGCATTGGCATATTGCTGGAAAGCATGTATTGCAGAGGTGTCCCATCTAGATCCTTTAATACCTGGATATCTCGCTCTGTTATAGCTGGCAACCTGGCAAAAAGATTTTACAATAAAATACAACAGTACACAATATATGTACATAAGGTCCAATGTAATTATTTACCAAAGCTTGCAAGAAATTAACAAAATTATTCAATTATGTTTTGAGGAGTTACATGTACATTGTAAAACGAATTATCACCAACATTTGAAGTGAGCAAAAAACACTGGATGGTGAGTAACCAAAATTAATTGTAAAGTTACTTTTTGTAACTGAAAAATATGCATTGGTTTTAAATTTACTAAATTTTAATATTCATTGGAGCAAAAACCCTATATAAGAAAATGAATGAATTGTAATTACATCAATTAACATTGTACAAAAAAGGTTACCTTTCTTCAGGGTCAAAATGGCATAGTACTGGACGCCTCTTTCTGTTTTCAACCGGCCTTGCAACAACTAAATGATTTAAAGGAACAGGATTTATTTTTGTTCCTCTGGGAACATGCCATTGTTGTGGGATGCTGGTACAACTCTGTTGGTCAGGCACTCTAGAAAAGTTGTGCAACTTTAAACCCTGTAGAGATTTTAGTAAACCCACTATGTGTGAGCAATGTCCGTTCAGTCTGAAAAAAAAAATGATATAAATGTATAAAAAAGAGGTGAATAAATCAAAGAATTTATCATAGATCTGAAATAATCAATATCTATGAATTTATAATGTCCTCTTCAGATAAATAAAAGTTAAAAAAATATTTCTATCGAGCTATACATATGGACAAAAAAGGCTTAGTGTTTTGTGTTTTTTAGTATATAGATCTCTGATCATCTCCGTCAATAATGTTGCATTAAAAATTTCCATTTTTACATCTGTTTTGTCTTGCCGATCGTCTATCATGTCAAAAGTTTGTTTCTGATAACAATTATGAAAATCCGATGTTTTTTATTTATATATCAATTGATAATAATTATCAGAACGTCATTATCGATTTAATGTATTTACATGTGTAGCACATCTCTCGCAGCATGCGTTACATACTTGGCGATACGCATGCACACAGCAAGTGGTTAAGAAAGTATTTCATTAGATTTGAACATTTTACGAGAAAAAGAGAACAAATAAACAAACATACCCTGCTTTACATGTACAGTATGATTCAGATAACTTCTGTTCAATACCAATTTCTATATGAAGATTATGGGGGGTTTCATTTTTCCTCATCGACCGCCAGCATCTCGCATCAACACGAACGGCATTATTTATTTCGGATACACGAATGTTATGAACATATCCTTGGGTGAAATAGTTTAAACCCTTCTCCAAAACCTTTTTAGATAAGGAATCACTCTCTGGTAGGTACGAAACCGCTATATTTTCGGGAATTTTCTCAAGACAATCGGTTGTAATATTGGCATCAACATGATGCTGAGCCGCCATTTTGAAAGTAGCTTGTGGCGCATAGAAACAATAACTAAGGAGGCGGGGCTTATCTTCTTATCTCGGAACCATGAATTATGTAAGTACAGACATTTTATTCATCTATGGTGCATTTATTTCAGTTTTTGAATACCTTGCACAATTTTGACTTCAGAAGTTTAAATTTTGCAATTTTGATGAATTAATATTTTCTTTTATGTTTTAGAAATACATCAAATTGTCTAGCAAAGCAAACAAAGTAAAAGGGAATAAGCTTTTTTAGTTGCAGTTTTAGATTTTTATTGTATATATAGAAAATCAAAGTATTTGGTTATTCAATGTCCCCCTGTTTTCCTTTTTCTTTGATACACAGCAGGTAATAATATTTTCTTTCAAAAGTATAGGCACACTCATGCTAAATCTAGATGGGTAGAATATGTAAATAACAATGCCTATAACATACACAAAAGTCAACATAAGCTCAGTAACAAATGCAAAACTTCTTTATGTAGATTGAGGAATGCTATTTTGCAGAACATACATGTACATGTATTATGCTGTCTTTAAAGACATATTGTCTGTTTCCTACTTTCCATCGAATGGTACTGCATTTGGACAAGTATCCGGATCACAAAAAATCAGCTGACCACCTTTCAGGTTAACTTGCACATTGGGAGGTCGCTCAATCTGTTGGCCATACAGGTCTTCAATTGACACTGAAGTCGGATTCCTGATGATCCTGGTGCTGGTCCGATCTAGATGGAAATGCGAGTCAAAAGCAGTTATTACACCCGTTGAGTGCTCCTCCTCCACATGATCCGTACTCAACTTCTTTTTAGGTGGATCTCCCTCAATTTCTTCTTTCTGTCGCTTGAATACTATCGGTTTGTGCATCTTGTGCAGAACGAACCTTCGGCAGTTTATAACATGTTAAAATAAATTGGATGCACTACAAAGTTTACCCCGACATTGGACAACCAGAGAAAAAAAAGTGGGACAAGATCACCAACAAGTATAAAGATTTTGTTACGATAGTATTACTCACCACGAGTAACAATTTAATTATATATTAATATTAACAAACAATCGCCAGTGCGAATTAATATTTTCCCGTCAGTGCAAATGTAGATATTAATCAAGACACTTCGATACCTTGTCATTTTGGTACTCGAATCGAGACATTTCAGTGCTTTATCAGATAATTTGTAATACATCCTTTCTGTACCAATTGCAGTTGTTGAGTGAGTGAGTGAGTTGGTGTTTTACGCCCATGCAACGCTATATAGGTTATTTACAGGCGATGAACATGAAAAGGATGATAAAATGAACATGAAATGATGATGATAAATGAAATATGGGGATGGGGTGGGAAACAAAGGACCGGTAAATTTTGAAGAACCACAGGAAAAGGGGAGAGGTGGGTAGGGGCGGAAAAATTAGCCTATGTGGTGCACTACTTGGCGGTCCACAAAGGGGTCTTTTACGTGCATGAAGCGTGGCACTCTCCATACACGTTGGCCCACTATGGTCGGCGGTCAGGGTTTCCGTATTATAGACCTGACAACCCCCGCGGACAAGGGCTACCCTATTCAGCCAACTAGGGTACACACTTGGTCGCTCTGTGGGCTGAGCACTGACCCAACATCAGAATCCCAAGACCCTTAGTCGCCTCTTACGACAAGCTAGGCTCTGCTGCGGGCCTATTCGCCACCCGGGCCCCGCACGGGACTGTTGAGATATGAACCTTAAACAAAACAATTACCATTGCGTACACAAGCATGACATTTTCTTAAAATTGATGATTTTCTTCTCGTTTTAGGGTTAAAAAGGCGTTTTTTTTTTAGAAATTTAAAAACGAAAAATCAGAATTTCTAAAAATTTGCAGTTATGGACCCCAGACACGCTGTGCTAAAATTGCAGATCAAATAGACAAGTACTTTAATGGATTTTTGCTATTAAACTTTAATTTCAAAGAAAATGAATCGAAGTGGTGCGTTTTTTGTGTGTTGTTTAGTGTATTTTAAAGATGATTCACTTTCAACTTAATAGAAAATTCAGTCACACTTCATTTTACAGATTGATTAAAGTTCCATAAACTTTTTATTGTTTCTGGAATCTCCACTGATTTATTAGAAATTGAAAAGAGAAAGCTGGGAATAATGGAGCAGCTCATACAAATTGAAAAGGACAAATTTGAGATTTATTTAAGGAATGCCATCGCCGTCAGCATGCCTGTCCTTTATATCAGACTCTTTATGTGTTTCTTCAATTATCAATTCTCTATAGATGAATAGAAAATAATAAGATGTGGAATAAGTGTACGTTATGCAGCCCACAATCAAGCGGTAATTCAGGAAAACAACAATTGGACACACATATATTTTAATTTAGGTTGATGAAACTTTGTATGCATCAATCCCAGAACTGTATTATCTTTAAACTAATATATAGGATTATGAAGCTTTGTATACTGTATGCACGAATGACAACTTGGAATAAACACTCGTTAACCGTTTTTAATTAATTTGATGGATAGGTACGACTCATTTATCCGTTTTAAATTAATTTGTTGGGGATTATTAAATCGTACAAAGGCCTACCAGTGCAGGCGAAGTTGCCATAGATGACAGAGTATGGGTTCGATTCCAGCTCAACCCCATGCTGGATTTTCCGGTGTCAACGGCTTTAAACAGATGATTTTCATCACTGTTGGCTCACAGACACCCCTTTCTAACTTTGCAGCTCACCATATCCATTCTATATTGTATCGAATAATAAGCCGTTCAAACGATTTAATTAACCATTCTAACGAATTGCGAAATAATTTTTTTTTCGTTTTGTTGTTTGGCACTAATAAGCCGTCGTAGATAGGTATTAGTTTCGTCATAATTTTAGATTTTAGAATGTAAAACGTACAATTTGGGGAATAAATAATATAAAGCTTCGCCGAGCGCAGCATGATACGACCGCAACATGTTGAACTGTACGTTTTAGGCCTAATATGGATAGTCTATTGTTTTGGACACATGAAGCCCATGGTGGACTGACAAAGGTTTTTGACACATGCTTCTCTGATGGACTTTCCACCCAGGGGGTAAAATATAAATTTTGAATGTTGTATTCTACTCTTTCAAAGAATAATGTTTGGGGAAAAAATTAAAAATCGAACCAGAATTTTCTTAAAATTATTATTACAGCCCCAAAAATTTATTCTTTAATTTAGAATCGCTACCTGACAAGAATAAATTTGCAAAAAAAAATTTCAAAATCGGACCACAAATAAAAAAAAGCCCCATTTGGCCCCTAATTACGTAATAGGGGGAAAAAAGGGGGGGTCACAAAAATTAATTCTTAATTTTGTATTCGCTATTTGACAAAAACAAACAGGCAAAAAAAAATTTCAAAATCGGACCAGAAATAAAAAAGTTACAATTTTGGCCCCTTTTGGTCCCTAATAACGTAACAGTAAGAAAAGGGGACACAAAAATATATTTGCTACTTGACAAGAATAAACTTGCAAAAAAAATTATCAAAATCGGACATGAATTAAAAAAGTTTCGCTTTCGGCCCCTTTAAGCCCCTTATTACGTAACAGGTGAAAAAGGGGTGGGGGTCGCAAAAATAAATTCTCAAATTTGGATTCGCTACTTGACAAAAATAAACTAGCAAAAAAAATTTCAAAATCGGACCACAAATAAAAGTTTCGATTTTGGCCCCATTTGGCCCCTAATTATGTAATAGGGGTTTGACTGTTCATCAGATATCTGTTCAATTTCTATATTCTTATTGTTATTCATATCTATATTTTCATTATTATTCAGATCTATATTTTCATTGTTATTTTGATCAGTATTTTCATTGTTTTTCAGATCTATATTTTCTGTAAGTTGTTTCTGACATGTACTTGTATTTTCAATGCATTCAAATTTTCCCAACATATTGTTGTTATCATCTACACGTATTAGATGAAAATTTTCTTTATATGTACTTTTTTATACTCAAGTTGTTGAATTTGTTTCTTTGAACTTTTTTTATAATACCACAGATCTTGCTGGCATTTTCTACATGTTAACATGTAAATAATTACACACACGTACCTGATAAATATTGGTTTGTCATCCCTCTTTTGGTTGCTTTGCTGGTTTGAATGTTGTTTCATTTCTGAACGCAACTCATCTAAGTCTTTTATGTGATTTGATTCCATGACCGAAATCTTGTCAATCAATGTGCTCAGTTGCTGAGAAACCAACTTGTTTTCGTCAACTTCCTGTTTACCAACAGCCTGAGCTGTTATGACAAAATCATAATCATAATCAGGTTCGTCACGTGATAGTTCACGTCTATATGTTGGCCTTCCATAAATGGTTTGATGTGTGTGCTGGAACCATTTAATGTGATCCATGGCAGCCTCGACTGAACTCGGTCTGACAGTGGCTGCACTTTGTCTAGCTTCCTTGTCTGGTGTGGTTGGTTTTGTACCTGTTAAAAAAATGTCTACGGAATGTCTTGTACTACAAAAAAAGTTTATAAAAGTGGAATGGAATGTAATATGCATCCAGCGTTCAATTAAGACATTTACAAATGGTTGATACCACAGACTAGATTCAAGTACTAACATGTTCAGAACAACCAAAATGTAGAAAAAGAAGGGAAATGGAGAGTGTGTCAAAGAGCAGGGATTCAAAGGGGAGTACAACCAAAACACTATTATTGATATTGTTATTCTTCTTTTTTATTTTTAGTAACATGCACAATATGTGGATATTCAAGAGTACAAACAGAACCATTTGTGTTGCAATAGTGAAGTGACTTTCTCCATCTCATTTATCCACAGGAGCTTGAGATAAAGGACACAACGGATTCTAGGAAGTCTGCTTCATATTTAGATCTACATCTCGAAATTGACTCTCAAGGAAGACTTTCAACAAGGCTCTATGACAAACGTGATGACTTCAACTTTCCAATCGTCAACTTCCCCTTCTTGTGTAGCAATATTCCGTCAGCTCCAGCTTATGGAGTTTACGTATCTCAATTGATTCGTTACTCCAGAGCGTGCGGGACTTACATCGATTTCCTTAGCAGAGCGACACGTCTGACGCAAAAATTGCTCACACAGGGTTATGTTGCTCCTCGGTTGCTGTCTTCACTCAAGAAATTTTACGGAAGACATCATGCGCTTATAGACAAATATGGGATTCGATCTCTCAGATGAGTGCAGATGTTGGTTTGTCATAGGGTGTTGTTTTGTCTTCCTTTACTGGATTTGACGCACTGAATGGACTATTGGCAACGCGACGGGTGTGCTATAGCAAGCAGGAACTGCTTACTCTTCCGGAGCACCTGAGTTCACTCTTGTTTCGACTGGAGTTCGCGTTGTTGATTGATATTCAGTTGTTTCGTGTTTCCATGTTTTACGTGTTGTCTGTTTTTTTTTTTTTGTCCCGTTCTTGTTTGTGTTTACTGGTTTAGTCTCTGCCCTTTCGGACTTTTGACATTCGGATACCCCATTGGTACCTCTGCTTCTTAACAAACTTAACGACTAACATATATTTCTAATTTCATTTTTAGCATTAGATTTATTCTGTTCTTTTTTACTTCAAATGAATTATATTCTGAATGAAATAGAATAATATTTTAAAGTGACTTATCATTAGACGCACAATTTATTGAAAAAAAACCAGTGAGTGAGTGAGTGAGTTGGTATTTTACGCCCGTGCAACGCTATATAGGTTATTTACAGGCGATGAACATGAAAAGGATGATACAATGAACATGAAATGATGATGATAAATGAAATATGGGATGGGGTGGGAAAC